>JH651285.1:401919-496597 GCA_000260095.1 Tetrahymena borealis | reverse complement strand
TTCTTTAAAATATAAATTTGATAGACGATGAATTAACTAATGAAAGATAGATTATTAATAAGAAATAAATAATTAATTTAAATAAATGGGTTAATATTGTATAATTGTAAAATACATTTGAATATATATTGATTAGAATACTTAAAAATAATTTGATTTTTTATGAAACACAATTAAGAAAGCTCTCCCCTAGATAAAAAGAATACAATAATTTATGTGTGAAATAAAGGAAGAGAGATAAATAAATTAAAGATTAAGATCTAAAAAAAAGTAAAAAAAAATTAAGCTCATTTATATTAAATTCTAAATACATTTTGTAAATATAAAAACAATAAAAATGAATGAAAAAAATGATATTTTATTGAAATAAATATTTCTATGATTTTCTCAATTGCTAAAATAAATAAATTACTTATTTCATTAACAATATTATATGTTTTTCAGTAAAATTTATTTCTTATACTATTTTATGAATTTATATAAATCTATTTTTTTTCAGTAATAATTTTTTATTCTAAATAATGCCTTTTTCTTTTCCAAATTTGGCTTATATTAAATATTTGTAAAAAATATATTTAAATTATATAAATAATAATTGTTAATTTTTACTAAAAGCACTAATTTCTTTATTTTCTTCAATTATTATTTTAGAATCCTATCATCTTCAATTCTTTATTTTAAAATGTAAAAAAATTTAATTTTCTTTAATCAAATAATATTATATAAACTGTAAATTTTTTATGAAAAGTGGAAGAAAATAAAAATAATATTAAATTTTACTATGATTAGAGAGGTAATGTAGCAAATTATAAACTATTTCCTACAACAAATCCTAACCTACTAGAATCTTAGTCTCCAAAGTTATTTCTAATTTTATATTTAAAGAATTAAGTAATAATAACAAAAAAAAAGATTTATTTGTAATCTAAAGTGAAAGAAAATAAAAAGAATTAAAAATTTTACGATATGTCAAGAGTTAAAGAAGTAAGTTTAGAGCAATTTCCTAATACTAATCCTAAACCACTAATAGCTTCCTTTCCTATGCTATTTTCCCTTTTATATTAATAGCAAAACAAAAAGAAAATAATGAGAAATGAAGGATAATTAAAATAATATAATGTCTTACGATAATTAGAGAGTTAAAGTAGTAAGTTATGAACACTTTCCGAATGCTGATCCTAAACCACAAGCACCTTAACCTCCAATACGATTTCCACTTTTATTTATAAAGAGTTAGGTAACAAATTACAAATCAATGAGAATTAATTTGTCATAAATAATTTAAATTTTACGATATGTCAAGAGTTAAAGTAGTAAGTTATGAACAATTTCTAAAAGCAGTTCCTAAACTACTAATACCTAAATCTCCTATACTATTTTACCTTTTTTATTTCAAGAGTAAAGTAGAAAATAACAAACAGAAAGAATAAATTTGTAATGAAAAGTGAAGGATAATTAAAATTTACGATAATTAGAGATTTAACATTTTAAGTTATGAGCATTTTCCTAATGCAGGTCCTAAACTGCAAGCCCCTTAATCTCCGATGTTATTAGAACTATTATGTAGAAGGATTTTAGTAATAAACGAAGTTATAAAATTTTACTTTAAGTCAAGAGTTAATGTAGTAAGTTAGGAACAATTACCTAATACAGATCCTAAACCACTAGCACCTTAACCTCTAATGCCATTATAGCTTTTATATTTAAAGAGTTAGGTAATAAACTGCTTAACATAGTATAAATTTGTAATGAAAAGTGGTTGAAAATAAAATAATATAAAATTATACGATAAGTCTAGAGTTAATGTTGTAAGTTAAGAACAATTTCCTAATCCTGATCCTAAACCACAAGCACCTTAATCTTGAATGCTATTGTTCCTTTTATATTTAAAGAATAAGTAATGGAGAGTATAAATTTGTAACAAAAAATGAGAAAAAAATATATAATAATCTTTTACTATAAATTGAGAGTTAATGTAGTGAGTTATAAACAGTTTCCTAATGCAGATCCTAAGCCACATGCACCTTAACTTCCAATTTTATTCCCCCTTTTTTATTTTGTCATAATAAATTTTTAAATTTATTATAAAATAACAAAACAGAGAGAGATATTTGTAATGAAAAGTAGAAGAAAATAAAAAATAAAATAAAATTTTACGATAAGTCATAAGTTAATGTTGATAGTTATTTACACTTTCCTAATCCAGATCCTAAACCACAAGCACCTTAATATCCAATATTATTTTACCTAAATATTTAAAGAGTTAAGTAGGAATTAATAAAACAGAGTAAATAAATTAGTTTGTAATGAAAATTGGAAGAAGAAAATAAATAATATAAGATTTTTACTATAAGTTAAGAGTTAAAGTAGTAAGATATGAGCAATGTCCTAATGCAGATCCTATACTACGAGCACCTTAATCTTTAATGCTATTATACCTTTTATATTTAAAGAATTTTGTAAAAAACAGTAAAGCAGAGATAAAAAATTGATTATGAAATGAGAAAACAAATAAAAATAGAATAAATTTTACTTTAAATTAAGATCTAATATTTTAAGCTGTTAAAAATTTCCTAATTCCAATCCTAAATCACAAGCATCTTAATCGCCAAGACTCATATTACTTTTATTTTTAAAGAGTTTAGAAAAAATAACAAAATAGAAGATATTTATTTGTAAAGAAAAGAGAAACAAAATACAAATAATGAAAAATTTTACTTTAAATTAAGAGTTAATCCAGAAAGCGAGGAGCAATTTCTTAATCCAGATACTAAACTATAAGCACCTTAACCTTAAACTTCAATATCATTTCCCCTTTCATATTTAAAGAGTAAGAAAATAGATCTCTAAATAATCATAATTTAAAATTTACATTAATTAGAGGTTTAATGTATTAAGTTATTATAAATTTCCTAATTAAGATCCTAAACCGCAAGCACCTTAATCTCGAATGCTATCAATCCTTTATATTTAAAGAGTTAGGATACTGTGAGAATTCATTAATAATATAGAGTGAAAGAAATAAAAATAGTATAAAATAATACTATAATAAGAGAGTTAGAGTAGTAAGCTATGAGCACTTTCCTAAAGCAGATCCTAAACCATAAGCTCCTTATTATTCAATTACATTTTCACTTTATATTTAAAGAATTAAATTAAAAATAATAAAATAAAGAGATTAAATTTATAATCAAAAATGAAATATATAAAAATAATATTAAATTTTACTATAAGTCAAGAGTTAATGTAGTTAGTTATTTACACTTTCCTAATGCAGATCCTAAACCACAAGCACCTTAATTTCCAATGCCATTAAACCTTTTATATTTTTAAAGAGTTAAGTTAAAAAATTAAAACAGAGAGAATATATGAAAAATGAATAATGGAAGAAAATAAAAATAATAAAAAACTCAACTATAATTATAGAGTTAGTGTAGTAAGTTATGAGCACTTTCCTAATGCAGATCCTAAATCACAAGCACCTTAATCTTCTAAGTTGCTTTATCTTTTATAATTAAAGAGTTAATTAAAAATAATAAAACATGGATTATTTATTTAAAAACTAAAAATGGAAGAAAATATAAAAAAAAATTTTACGATAAGTCAAGATTTAAGGTAGTAAGCTATGAGCATTTTCCTAATGCAGATACTAAACCACAAGCACCTTCACTACTAATACTATTTTACCTTTTATATTTAAAGAGTTAAGTTAAAAATAACAAAACAGAGAGAATAAATTTGTAATCAGAAGTGAAATAAAAATAAAATAAAGTTTTACTATAAGCCAAGAGTTAATGTTGTAAGTTATGGGAAATTTCCTAATGTAGATCCTAAACCAAAAGCACCTTAATTTCCAATTCTATTGCAACTTTTTTATATTTAAATAGTTGATTAAAAAATTAAAAAGGAGATATTAATAATGAAAGGTTGAAGAAAATAAAAAAAATAAAAAATTATACTATAACTAGAGAGTTAATGTAGTAAGTTATGAGCACTTTCCTAATGCTGATCCTAAACCACAAGCACCTTAATATTCTATGCAATTTTTCCTTTATAGTTAAAGAATAATTAAAAATAATAAAACAGAGAGGATTAATTTGTAAGGAAAAGTAGAAGAAAAAAAAATAATATAAGATTTTTACGATAAGTTAAGAGTTAAAGTAGTAAGTTATGAGCAATTTCTTAATGTAGATACTAAACCACAAGCACCTTCACTATTAATACTATTTGACCTTTTATATTAAAGAGTTAAATAGAAAAGAGAATAACTTTGTAATGGAAAAATGGAAGAAATTAAAAATACTCTAATTAGAGAGTTAATATTGTAAGTTAAGAGCATTTTCCGAAGGCCGATCCTAAATTACAAGCACCTTAATCTCTAATTCCATTATACCTTATATTTAAAGATTAATATAAAAAATAATTAAGGAATAAATGAAAATCGAAAGAAAATAACAATAGAATAAAATATTACTATAAATTTAGACTTAATTTAGTAAGTTCCTTGCAATTTTCTAATACTTATCCTAAATCATTAGCATCTTAATCTTCTATGAATTTTTACCTTTTATATTTAAAGAGTAAAATAAGAATTACAAATAGGGAATTTAAATCTGTAAATAAAAGTGAAAGAAAATAAAAAAAATAAAATTTTACGATAAATCAAGATTTAATTGATTAACTTGTGACCAATTTCCTAAAAATTATCCTAAATCACAAGCATTTTAATCTTCAATGCTATCTCCTCTAATATTTTTATTAATTAATTATAAATTAGCAAAAAATATTTGTGGTTTGTATTTAAAGAACATATTTACCTTACTGAAATCGCCTAATTATTTTCTAAAAAGTAATGGTGAATAAAACTTTTATTTAAATCTCTTTGGAAAATACTTAGATTCAATAATTATTGAAAACAATCAAAATACCAAATAAAAATGAAATTATAAGCTATTAATATCTTCTAAAGAAGATTTTATTTAAAAAAGTTTAATTTCTCCTAAAATTTGAAAAATTTTCTTTAGGAGATATTTCTAGTAAGAAATATAAACATGATTAAAGAAAGTAGAAAATTAAAAATAATTAAAAATATTTGAAAAAAAAATAAAATTTTATAAATTGTAATCTTTTTTAAAAATTTTGATAATTTTTTGGGTAAATTTTTTATTTACTAATAAAGAGTTTTTATTATTAATTTTTAAGAATTTTAAAAGAGATAAAAGAATATTAATTATTTTTACCAAATCGTTCCTATTTATCATACATATTAATATTTTCATCTTCAAGGAGCTCCTTAAGATTTTTCCTATTTTCGAAAAGAATAAGAAGTTTCTCTTCTAAACTTTTAGAGTTGTCAATTTGCATTTTATTTTTTTTGAATTTCTATTTGTAATTTGTTTGATTTCTTAATTAATATAAAAATGGAAATATTCTGGCAGTATTTATACTAGATTGACAATAAAGGTGTTATAAGTGATTGCTTTTTAAAGGAATATAGAACTCAGAATTTAACAATTGGTTATATAACTACATATTAAATCCTTACAACAAGTTCTAATTAACAATGAAATTTAATAGAATCTAAGTATTGGAGAATCAATCGAAGATATAAAGAAACAAATGATTAATTACTCATAAAATAGTAAATAATATAATTTTTAGTTAAAATTCTATCAAAATGATTACTTCACAACCATTCATTAAACTTACTAATTCATTTATATTTTATAAAAGTATTGTTTTCACTCGAAAAAAGATTATGAGATCAAATATTGTGAGAAAAATCAATTAAATATGTAATTAATAATTAAATAACTTCTTTATCAATAAATTATATTCATATATATAATTGCTACATTATAATAACTTTCATTAGGAAATATGTAAATTAGAATAAAGTATTTAAGAATGCTTTTATATATTTATTTATTAACAAGGTTATTCTATAAATATTAAACAACTATTAATCAACAAATAAGCTAACCTGTTTTTTTTATTTATTTCTATTTCCTTATCATTTACTCTCAAATAACAATAGTTTAAGTTATAAGCTAAAAATGTGATGAAATTGATTAATTTGTGTTACTCATCTATATATGTTTTGATGCTAATATCTATTTTCTTGCTTATTAAAATACTAATTTCTTTCATAGAGGAATTTACATAGTAAGATAAGGTATCTTAGACACATTTGTTTGATCACTCAATAACGCTATTACATATTTCCAATAATTAAATATTATTAAATACATTTTATTTAATATTATTAATCAACTAATAAGCTAACCAGTTTATTATTATTATTTCTATCTCATTATTCTTTCCTTTCAAATAATAGTACAAATTGAAAGCTAAAGATTATGAGAAAAATTAAGGAATTTTTGCAAATCATATTTAGTTGATTAAGACGCTAATCAGTATATTTTATCAGATTTTATGAAATCTCCAATATTCTTAACTTTTCTTCTCAAATAAATAATAATAGTTTAAGTTATAAGCTAAAAATGTGAGGAAATTGATTAATTTGTGTTACTCATCTATATTTGTTTTGATGCTAATATCTATTTTCTTGCATAATTATAATACTAATTTCTTTCATAGAGGAATTTACATAGTAAGATAAGGTATCTTAGACACATTTGTTTAAATACTATTACATATTTCCAATAATTAAATACTATTAAATACATTTAATTTAATATAAGTAATCAACTTATAAGCCAACCAGTTTATTATTATTATTTCTATCTCGCTATTCTTTCCTCTCAAATAATATTACAAATTGAAAGCTAATGATTGTGAGAAAAATTAACTAATTTTTGATATTCATCTTTAGTTGGTTTAGACGCTAATCAGTATATTTTATCAGATTTTTATGAAATCTCCAATTTTCTTAACCTTTCTTCTCAAAGAAGAAAGATTAACTTTTTAGGTAAATATTATGATTGGAATTGATTAATTTGAGTGAATAACTCATCTAAAGTTGTTATATATTGAATCTAGGAAGGTTGACCTAAGAAATACACTTTTATTATAATTTTCTCAAATTAGTCTATGAATTTCATTCAAATGGTTTTCCTATTAATAGGACCACCATTAGGTTCAACCTACCAAGATCCCATATATTATTTTAATATTAATAAATTTATTCTTTATTCGATGATACAAACTTATTTTTAAAAGGGAAAGATGTAAGTTAAAATTAAAATTTATATTTATAATTACAAAAGAATACATCTTTAATTTATTCATAAATTAAAAGAATAATATAAATCCTATATTCTATTATTTATCATCTAATGCATGAACCATTTTATTACTTTTATTTTGCTATTTAATTTTGAAGATTACAATTTTTTTTCTTAATTACTTAAAGTATACTAATTTCTTAAAAAAGACAGGATTTAAATTAAAATAAACTATCCATCCACTTAAGATTGTTTTTACTTAAAAATATTTAAATGCTACAATAATCTAAAATAATTATTTATTTATCAAATCATAAATTTTATGAATTGTATTTAATGAATTGCTTCATGATTTTTCTTTAAAATCAAATTCTATATCTTTTCTCAAAAGTAAAAAAGTTACATTGTTAAAAATTAATATAATGTTAATTAATTTTTATTATTAATTAAAAACAATTAAATTCTTAAAATCTTCCTAAATTAATTCAAATGTATATTAATATCTTTCTTTTGATTGATTTTATTTAAATTCTATAATATTAATTTTTATTCATTATTATCAAAAAATAGAAGATTCATATAAAAAAGTAAAAAATTGAATATAATTAAAAATAAATAATGGCTTGCAACTTCTAGAAAGAACTGATAATTTACTAAATAACATAAATTTATAGATTAATGAAAAACAAACAAATCCTAATTTATTAAAAAGGTAATGAATGAAATTCATTTGCTAATATTTTTGCTTGCAAAATACCATCCCCCCTATTCAAGAATTAATATATATGAATCAAAAACTCATGATTTTTGAACTTTTTGGGGGGTGAAATTTCATCGTTCTATACTGTACTTCATTTTATGAAATTCATGTGAATATTTATTAACAATGTACTATAAAACAAATTAATATTTAAAACAAATAATCTGTTTTTAAAATGGAGGGAAGATATTAATTTTATTTAAATTTATTTCTATTAATTTGTTAATATTTTAATAAATAGTTATTACTTTCTTACATTTAAAAGATGTAGTTATTTTAAATAACAGATAATTCTTATAACTAAATATTTATGTTAAATATAATATAATCATATCTTTTAATTACCATCACTATCCATTTTACTAGTTAATTTTTATATCAGTAATTATTATTATGAAATTTTATAATAAAAATATCTTTCTAATTCATTACTTCTACTTATTAAAAAAATATCAAAATAAATAAAGTCTGAAGATTAAGGTTTATCTTTAATAGATTAAAAAATCATAGGATAAACAATTAAACATGAAAAAATAGAAAAAGTAAAGTACTGAATTAAGTTTAGAATTCATTTCACTTTTCAAAAAGTGTAGTCTAGAACCATTCTAAGCTTTTATGTAGCTTAGAATTTTAAAAGATAGGAAAGGTTATAAATTTTAATAAGTGTTAGGTTCAGGGGGGCTTGGTGTAGTTATCTAAGCTTTTAAAGATCAGTAAAAAGTAGCAATTAAGTGCATTAAAGTTGAAGGAAATCTATAATAACTATAGAATGATGTTAGTTTGGCAAAGTAGTTAGATAATTATAAATATTTTGTCAAAATTATAGAGGATTTTTATGAAGAAGATGTCAACACATACTTCATTGTTACTGAATTATGTGATTGTAAGATTATTAATTATGTTAAATGATAATTGAATATACTAGCTATTATATTGTATATTATGAATTAGGTTCCCTTTCTGATTTAATTAAAGATAATAGTAATAAATTTACATGTGGATAAGTGTAATATTTAGCAAAGTATCTCTTAAAAGGATTGAAACAAATGCAAAAAAAGGGTATTATACATTTTAACATTAAACCTGATAATATAATGTATTGCTCATCTACGTAACAATTCAGATTTAGTAAGATCTTATTTACACTAATACTATTAAATAATCTTCCATAGATTAGTTTTAAATAAAATAAATTATAATTAACAACAAACAAACGATTTATTAATATCTTTATTATATGGAGGTAAAGTAAAGGACTTACTAACATTTTTCTAATTTTCTAATAAAAAGCTGATATAGGGATATCAAATATTGTAAAGAATAAATCAATAGAATAGAATGTAAGTTTCAATATATTTAATTATAAAGGGTAATTAGTAAATTTCAAAATATTCTCTAATGTAAAAAGAGTAAGGAATTAGGAACATATTTCTATATGCCTCATGAAGTGAGATAAAATATTCCTCCATTCAACTATAAAGTATTTTAATCTAAATCTTCTAAATTAACATATCAATTTATTTATATAAAGGTAGATATTTATTCTTTAGGGATTGTAATTTTAGAGATAATCTTAGGAAGGAAAATTTATGTTGATGAAAGCTTAAGTCTTAGAGCTGATGGTTATAATGAAATATTTCCAAAATAGTTTGTAGAAACAGAATTTTCTAAAAGAGTAATTTCTAATATGGTTAGATAGTATCATCAAGATAGAATGAATATGGACTAATTATTAATAGAATTAGATGAAATTGAAAAATCTAAATTATTTTAAGGAATACAAATTAAAAATAAAAATATTGAAATATCATAAAAAATTTTAGAAAAGTAATTAAGCTAAAAGATTGTATCTTATTAAGATAAAACTAAAGAATCAACAAATTTATATTCTTTTAGGATTACTCCTATGCTTTCTTTATATCCTAATATTAATTGGCTTCATTTGGATTTAATGTAATCATATTTTATTTTAACCTAATTTCATTTTAATAATTCTTGTTTCATTAATTTTATCAAACAGTTTTGAAATTTTCAAATTTAAAAATTTATAGTTTTTGTAATTTTTAAAAAAATCATGGTATATGATGTTGGAAATTAGCAATCTAAATATCTATGTTAAATACTATAAAAGGAAATATAAATAACATATACTATTTACTTTTCAATTAGGTTATAATATCTGTGTTGATTAATATGAAAATTTGTGTTATTTCCTTTTAACAGTTTATTCTTAATAAGGTATTTATTACTTCTCTTTAGTAATACTTATTAGAATAATATTAAAGATAAAAACATTAGTTTGTAGATTTAGTATCAACATAGATAGTAAGGTAGGTAGGTAGAACAAAAAAAGGATTAAGAATTATACATGAATCATTAATAGTAGAAATAAGATACTGAATTAAATCCAGAATTCATTTCACTTTTCAGTTAACATAGTGTAGATCCATTCTAAGCTTTTATGTAGCTTAAAATTTTAAAAGAAAGGAAAGATTATGCATTTCAATAGGTATTAGGTTCAGGAAGATTTGGCGTAGTAATCTAAGCTTAAAAAGATGAGCAAAAAGTAGCAATTAAGTGTATTAAGATAGAAGGAAATCTTTAATCATTAAAGAATGAAGTTAATATAGCAAAGTAGTTAAATAATAGAAAATATTTCGTCTAAATTATTGAGGATTTCTATGAAGAAGATATCAATACATACTTTATTGTTACTGAATTATGTGATTGTATGATTTATAATTATTTCAAAGAATAAATGAGATATTATGGCGATTATATTCTATTTAATCAATTAGGTACACTTTTAGATTTAATGAAACAAAATGGAAATAAATTTACATTGAGATAAGTACACTATTTAACAAAGCATCTCTTAAAAGGAGTGAAACATATGCAAAAAAAGGGAGTTATTCATTTTGACATTAAGCCTGATAATATAATGTATTGCTCATCTACGAAAGAATTCAAATTAAGTAAGATCATATAAACAATAATTGATTAAGCATTATCTTTCAATATATAAAATAAATGATGAAAATACATATAATCATTTAAAATATAAACAATTAAAAGATCATTTCTATAAAAAGATAAAGTAAAGGGCTTAGTATTTAATTTAATTTTTATATTAAAAAGTTGATTTTGGGATATCAAAAATTGTAAAGAATAAATTTATAGAATAGACTCAAATAATGAATGTATTTAATTATGAAGGATAATGAATAAAAACCAAACATTTTCTTTATTCAAAAGAGTTAGGGATTTGGAACTCCATGCTATATGTCTCATGAAGTGAGATAATAAATTCCTCCATACAGCTATAAAGTATAATAATTTAAATCTTCTAAAATAACAATTCAATTTTTATATAAAAGGTAGATATTTACTCTTTAGGGATTACAATTTTAGAGGTTATCTTAGGAAGAAAAATTGATTATGGTGAAGCCTTAAGTCTTAGAGCTGATGGTTATAATAAAGTAATTTCAAAATAGATCTTAGAAACAGAAATTTCTAAAAGAGTAATTTCTAATATGATTAGATAGAATCATGTAGATAGAATGAGTATAGGCTAATTATTAAAAGAATTAGAAATAATAGAACTATCTGAATTATTTTATGGAATGCAAATTAAAAATAAGAATAGTGAAATTTCCTAAAATATTGTAGAAAAGTAAATGAGTTAATAAACAGTATCTTATTAAGATAAAACTAAAGAATCAGCAAATTTATTTTCAAAAAATTTTACTCCGATGCTTTCTCAATATACTAATATTAATTGGCTTCATCTGAATTTAACGTAATTAATTAAATCTTATTTAACACCAATATAATTTTAATTATTGGTTTTTAAAAATTTTAAATTGTAAAAAATTGTTAATTTAAATTTCAAAAAATTCTGAATATTTCAATATGACATTACATTAAATATTTCATAATAATCCAAACCTACTATATCATTAATCTTTCCAAGTGTTTTAATTAAAAGAACAACCTTTAAAGTATCAAATTTTTATTAATAATTCACAAAATCCTTAAACGAAGTTGAATAAGATTTAAACAAAAATAAAATTTTTTTTAAGTTAAATTTATTAATAATTCTATTTCACCTCTTATTTATTTGAATTCAAAATATAAACAGAATCTATTCAACACCAAATACTTTTATATATTTTAAGTTTATTAATTAAGAAATCATTTAAAATAGATAAATAAAAATTGATAGAAATAGCATTAAAGAATTGAGAAATCAGAAAGAAAATAAAATAATTTTTAATTTGTTTTATAAATTAAATATTGAGAATAGCTTAGATACTGATTTTTAAAATGGTATAAATAAAGAACTATTTTTATTTGGGGCTTTAATAACAAATTTAGATTTAGAATATTCAAACAATATTTTATACTTTTGGTTTATAAATAATAAGGTTGAGTTCAATATTATTCAAAATACTTGTTTTGCTATTTTGTATTTAACCTACTTCAATGTAGTGAAATGATTTTTAAAAAAGCAATAGCATAAGTAAAAAAATTAATTGAAGGAGAGATTCTCAGTTAATTTATAGTTTTAAAATGTAAATTTGAAAGATAAATATTAAATAAATAATAATATTTAAAGATTGTAGGAAAAAAACAAAACTATAATTTGTTAGATATTAATTTAAAAACAAAAATTGAAAAAATCTCATTTTATCTATCTAAATTAATTGCTAAAATATCATTAAAACTAACTTTTTTATAAATTGTAAAAGGAATAATAAAATCAGTCATTAAGGGGTTAGTAAATTAGGAGAAGACTTATCTAAACTCGGCAATTTGACTTAACTTACTTTATATCTAGAGTAATTAATTGAATAACATAATATAATATTGAACAAAAACTTATTTAATCTATCTAAATTAATTGCCAAAATATCAGAAAAACTAATTTTTTTATAAATTTTAAAAGTGGTAATCAAATCAGTCATTAAGGGGCTAGTAAATTAGGAGAAGGCTTATATAAACTCAACAATCTGACTAAATTAAATTTAAATCTATAGTAATTAATTGAATAACATAATATAATATTGAGGAAAACTGATTTAATCTATCTAAATTAATTGCCAAAATATCAGAAAATTAACTTTTTTATAAATTGTAAAAGGAATAATCAAATCAGTGATGAAGGGGCTAGTAAATTAGGAGAAGACCTATCTAAACTCAACAATTTAACTTAACTTACTTTATATCTAGAGTAATTAATTTAATAACATAATAATTGCTAAAACTTCAGAAAAACTAACTTTTTTATAAATTGTAAAAGTGCTAATCAAATCAGTCATTATGGGGCTAGTAAATTAGGAGAAGGCTTATATAAACTCAACAAATTGACTTAACTTACTTTATATCTAAGGTAATTAATTGGATAACATAATATAATATTGAACAAAAACTGATTTAATCTTTCTAAATTAATTGCTAAAACTTCAGAAAAACTAACTTTTTTATAAATTGTAAAAGTGCTAATCAAATCAGTCATTATGGGGCTAGTAAATTAGGAGAAGGTTTATATAAACTCAACAAATTGACTTAACTTACTTTATATCTAAGGTAATTAATTGAATAACATAATATAATCTATCTAAATTGATTGCTAAAATATCAGAAAAACTAACTTTTTTATAAATTGTAAAAGGAATAATCAAATTAATCATTAAGGGGCTAGTAAATTAGGAGAAGGCTTATCTAAACTCAACAATTTGGCTTAACTTACTTTATATCTAGAGTAATTAATTAAAAAAAACTTATTTAATCTATCCAAATTAATTGATAAAATATCAGAAAAACTAACTATTTTATAAATTGTAAAAGCGTTAATCAAATCAGTGATGAAGGTACTAGTAAATTAGGAGAAGGCTTATCTAAACTCAACAAATTGACTTAACTTACTTTATATCTAAGGTAATTAATTGAATACTAGAATATAATATTGAACAAAAACTGATTTAATCTATCTAAATTAATTGCTAAAATTTCAGAAAAACTAACTTTTTTATAAATTCTAAAAGGAATAATCAAATCAATGATGAAGGGGCTAGTAAATTAGGAGAAGGCTTATCTAAACTCGGCAATTTGACTTAACTTACTTTATATCTAGAGTAATAATTGAATAACATAATATAATATTGAATAAAAACTGATTTAATTGCTAAAATATCAGAAAAACTAACTTTTTTATAATTGTAAAAGTGCTAATCAAATCAGTTATTATGGGGCTAGTAAATTAGGAGAAGGCTTATCTAAACTCAACAATTTGACTTAACTTACTTTATTTCTAAGGTAATTCATTGAATAACATAATATAATATTGAACAAAAATGGATTTAATTGCTAAAATATCAGAAAAACTAACTTTTTTATAAATTAAAAAAGTGCTAATCAAATCAGTCATTAAGGGGCTAGTAAATTAGGAGAAGGCTTATCTAAACTCGACAATTTGACTTAACTTACTTTATATCTAAGGTAATTAATTGAATAACAGGATATAATATTGAACAAAAACTGATTTAATCAATCTAAATTAATTGCTAAAATTTCAGAAAAACTAATTTTTTTATAAATTGTAAAAGTGGTAATCAAATCAGTCATTAAGGGGCTAGTAAATTAGGAGAAGGCTTATCTAAACTGGACAATTTGAGTTAACTCACTTTATATCTAGAGTAATTAATTAAATAACATAATATAATATTGAACAAAAACTGATTTAATCTATATAAATTAATTGCTAAAATTTCAGAAAAACTAACTTTTTTATAATTGTAAAAGTGTTAATCAAATCAGTCATTAAGGGGCTATTAAATTAGGAGAAGGCTTATATAAACTCAACAATCTGACTAAATTAAATTTAAATCTTTAGTAATTAATTTAATAACATAATATAATTTTGAACAAAAACTGATTTAATCTATATAAATTAATTGCTAAAATTTCAGAAAAGCTAACTTTTATATAAATTCTAAAAGGAATAATCAAATCAATGATGAAGGGGCTAGTAAATTAGGAGAAGGCTTATCAAAACTCAATAATTTGACTTAACTTACTTTATATCTAAGGTAATTAATTGAATAACATAATATAATATTGAACAAAAACTTATTTAATTTTTCTAAATTAATTGCTAAAATATCAGAAAAACTAAATTTTTTTTATAAATTGTAAAAGGAATAACCAAATCAATGATGAAGGGGCTCGTAAATTAAAAAAAATCCTATTTAAGATCAATAGTAATATTTTATTATGAGATTTAAATTAAATAAAATAAGTAAATTAATTATTAAAAATAATTTAATATTTAATAATATGTTTATATAGTTTTATAAACAAATTATATTTTAAGTAATTTTACTATATATATTTAAATTTATAATTACATTTTATATTTTTAGAAATATGTTACAATAGTTTATTTTATTATTGAGGGGGGATATTAATTTTATAATTTCTTTTACTTTTAATAATAAATAATTTTATATAAATTAAATTAGAAGTAATAAAAATAAAGCAAATAAAAATGGATAATATGCTTCATATTTGAATTATAAAATAGATAATATTTAATAGATTCTAACTTTAATTTTTTATTGAAAACTTCTAAGTTTATAGTATAATTTCTATAGAATCTGATTGATTTATAAAATAAATGACATGCAATAATTGATTATTGTTATTAAGGATAAGATTGAATGATTTATTTGAAAGATATGAGTATAAAAACAAGAAAATAAAATATTTTTACATAATATAATATGGTTGGTTGAAAGTTATAATTAAATTAATTATAGATAGACAGATGGATGGATGGATCGATGAAGGTAGATAGATAGATAAATATATGTTAAAGAAAATTGATTTTTTATTTTAAGTTGTAGATAATTTGTGTATGGGAGGTTATTAATAATAATTTTAAATAGGATTTTAAAAGAATATTTATTATTCTACTTTATAATTTATTTAGAGTGTCAAATTAAAATGAATGAACTTCTTTCAACAAGGACATCCTTTTGAGTTAGAATTATTATTAGATTTATTATTAACAGCAAAAGATTGGCCTGCAGGGTTATTTTTTCTAATATTACTTTACTCTATTTTTTATTATTCTATCTTATCAGCGAGTTTCATGAATAAATCCTATGAGAATAGTAACATAATAAATAAAATGATATTTATTCAAGAAGTATTTATTTACATTAATTCCTCTGTTTTCCTTAGCGCTTGTTAACTCGAATAGGGCATCAACTTACTATTAAATTTATTTGTAAAAGAATTTATTGCTATTAAGTTTACTAATTTTAATAAATTAATTATTACCTTTGCAAAGTTCAATGCATCTTCATATGGTACTTCCATTCTATCATTTAAGTCTGATTTATTGCCAACAATAGCAAGGACTATCATTTATAAATAAACGTTTAATTTAATTCTATTGTTTATTTCATTCTCTTCAATAATTTACTTAAATTCTCTGGTCCTTATTTTTGTAATTCTTAGATCCATGTCTTAAGGACTCCGAAAGAGGCTAATGAAGTTATATCATATACAACGATGCCAATTCTAGCCTCTTTTTTAAAGGAAAATATTTTAAAATATAAATGTAATGCTTAATCGCAAATAATTTGTTTACCTCTGTAATAAAGAGGAGCTAATGATTTATATTTTTCTTGGCCAGCTGTATCCCAAATCTAGTGTTATATTCAAATAAACTATTGATATGAACGCAGATTAAAATCAATGATTTTACTTAAAATTTAAATTGATTTGTTTAGGTTTTGATTATTTTTGACATGAAAGCTGCTCCCATTGTGGTAGGTTAAGTAGCTGAGAATTCATCCTTAACGAATCTCATCATAATACTACTTTTACCAACACCTTTAATTATTTTCCAAAAAAAGATTAGCAACTTGGATTAATTAATGGATCCATATAATATTAAAAGAGCTTTTAATCACCTGAATTTCCCAAAATGACAACTTTAACTTCTTCTGCGTACATTTTACTTGCTTCCTTAACTTGAGTTGTTTTATTACTTTAATACTTTGTTATTTTCTATTTGCTATTTCTAAATCCAAAATGGATATAAATTTTTTTCTTTTTTTAGAATTTCTTTAATTTGTTTGTTAAAAAATAATTGATGAATATTTATACTGCTTTTAATCAAATCAGATATTGATTGTATTGTGAATTTTATGATATTTGTATGGGTATATTTCCTTTTAATAGTTTTAATATGTACCTTAATAACTTTTCTGGTATCCTCCCTAATCATAATCATCTAATAAAACATAAGTCACATTGAACTATCAATATTTTTATAGATATTTTGCTTTTTGATAAAATCTTTCTTGTAGTGAATCAAAACTTATTTTTTCTATTTTAAGATAATTAAATTGAATATCAGGTATTGAGGATTCTATTAGTTGTGAGGATAAAAATATTTATCATCAATTATTGATATCTAATTCTAACTTAATTGTGATTGTGTTGGATGTAATTAAAATATAAATCTAATGCATTTATTAAGAAAGAAAGTGTCAAATACTGATACATAAATTATATAATTTTAATATGGTAAGTAATTGAATTTTTTATTGTAAATAATTTCTTAAAATTTTATCAGAGAAGTTTGAAGGGTGGTTTAAGCGTGCATGGAGATTATTATATCAATTTAACTCTAGGTATTTTATTAGTGAAAATAGTTATTAACTCTAGTTTACTCAAAAGGATGATAAGCTTTAATAAATTTGTGGGTGTGTATGACTGTTTAAAAGGTGGAGTTTGATAAGATATTATAGAGAAGGTTGTTTTCGTTGTGTATAGTTTAATTGTAGAAAAATTTGTACAAAATATGTTAAAAAGCTTTATATCCAAATAAATGTCTAATTAATTAGTTTATCAGCAGCAAGAAGGTTTTTTCTTTTCAGGAGATTTCATTATTTTGGTTGGTTATTTAGTATAAGTTGATGCATTAGCTGCTTATTGCTCAATTTAAATAGCTATCTTTTAGAACACTTCCTATAATAATTATAATAATTTTTTTATTAATATTTTCCTATTTATTTGATAAGAATAAATCTACATTAATTCCTGTGCCTTCCTTTGCACTTGTTAGGACAAGAATAGCATCATTTGCCTGTTAAAATAGATAGAATTTATGATTAACGATTAATTAATTAATATCTCTATTCATATTAATATTTTCCGACTGCTTATTATTCAAAAACACTGAAAACAAATAAAAAGTTGATTACTTTTGCCACACTCTACGCTAAATCGGATTGAACTTATTACTAAGAAGGCAAATCAATTTTATTACCAATAATTACTTTAACTATTTAATTGATATTTTAAAAAAATAATTTTTTAAGTTACTCAAGCTAAAATAATGGATTATTTGTATGGGAAGGAGCAAAGGAGAAGATAAATAGATATATAGATAGATAAAAAACTTACTAATATTTTCTTTTGCATAATTTTTCAATTCTTTAAACCAATAATTCAAAACATTAAACGAATTCTTATTTGTGATATCATAAACTATACATGCTACTGCAGCATCTTTATAATAAAGTTAAGTCAAGGAGCGAAAACGCTCTTAACCAGCTGTATCCCAAAGCTAATATTAATTAATAGAATTAAAGTAAGAAAATATGAGAAAATCCTAAAAATATTGATAAAAACAAGAACAAAATAGAAAAATCAAAGAAATATTTACATGGAAATCTATTTTCTTATTGTTATGAGTTATAGATTTAACCTTAAAATCTGCACCTGATGTTGCTTGTATGTTATCATCAAATTGATTCTCTATGAATCTATTGAGTATACTACTTTTTCCTACGCCTAAATTTTTATATATAAGTTGGTTATTTATTGCCTAAATTGATTCCCTCTCCTAAATAGTTGCTTAATAAATTATTACTCACATCACCTAGGAAAACTGTTTTAACCATAATAGTTTACATTTAATTCTACTTTTGAAGCTTTAGGTTTTATTTGATAAATACTTTATTTATTTACTTTTATTAGTCTAAAATGAGTAATATAAATTATTAGTCTTAATTCAGTTCTTTAATTTCTTTTAAACTTTCTTCAAAATATTATTAAAGCAATCCTGATCATCTCTTATTTTAAGTAAATATGCTTATTTAAAAATCTTTTTTCAGTCATTGGCTCCTTTACAAATTACAAAATTGCAAAGATATTTCGCTAATAGGATGTAATTTAATTTCGCTTAATCTTTTCTTCATACTCAGATCTTTCTTTTATTATAATTTTTCCATAAATTCCAGTTATATATGCTTACATGATAAGAGAGCGAATAAATATCTTCCTACCTACCTACCTACATCTTTAGTCTTTTATAAAAGAAAATTATATTCAGAAATAAATAAGTATTAATAAGAAGCTAATTAACCTTTATTTTTATAATATTATTAAAATCAAATAAATTTTATAAAAACTCATCTTTAATTATAATTTAATATATTATTATAATTTATTGATAAGATATTATTATTTACATATAAAATGATAGAAGGCAAAAAGATAATAAAGTTGTTAGTTAAATTTTAAATTTTTTGTTCTTAATCAATAATAAGATTAAAAAATAAATATTTATGTAAAGTTTTATACCCTTAAAATATAGATGAACCTATGTTATTTTAATATGATAGTAAATAGATAAGAAATTAAAATTTTGAAAATAACTTATTACTTCATTTGTGATACATTAACAAGAATAAATGTCATAAATACAGATAAAGATTGTTGTTTGTTATATGATGGTTAATTGTTTGTTGTGTAGAATTAATTTAGTGATTTATAATTCTAAAATAATATTTATATTTATTATTAGATATTTTTTATTTATAGAAAGGAAGTGAGTGAGTGGGTTAAGAGAAATCTGTGAATTAATTATTAATATTTTATGCATAAAATAGTCTTTATAAATATAATTAGGTTATTAATCAGTTAGTTTGTTAGTTTGGTTGTTTGCTTGCTTGCTTACTTTTTTGCTTACTATGTCTGTTAATTGATGAGGTTAACATAATTTGATATGAGAAAGGTTAGATAATTGTAGAACTTATAAAAAAGAAAATAAGAAGATATCAAAAGAGTTAATGAGTATCATAAAATACTTTATGCAACAACAACAACAATCAGTCAGTAAGTCAGCTAGTCAAGAATTATTAATTATTAATTATTTTTCTACTTCTTCAGTAATTAGAATTTTAATAAATAGCAGGGAGTTTAAACAACAGTATAATATTGCATTAATTATTTAAATTAATTTCATTTATTGGTTCTTATATTTCAATAGAATTTCTAAACGATTTTTATTTCCTAAATATCAATTTTTCAAATTAATTCTCTTCAAATTTTTAAAATTTTACATTTATTTAATCATTTCAATTTTGTTATTCTATGTTGCCATATTAGGTCGAAGGAGTGTGACTAAAATCAAATACTTAATTCAATTACTAACTTCTAAAAGTAGGTAAAGCGGTATCTTCATTATCAGAAATCCCAAATGGATATTTTGTTTAAATATCTAACTTGTTACTATATTCTTATGATTCGTTAGATTAAAAGTGACTAATTTATAAATCGTTAGAGCCTCTCTTTTTGATTGCAGTTGAATCATTATCAATAGATTAGATTTTTTAAAAATCAAATTTATTTTAAAATGATGACTAATTTGTAATTTATGATGGGTTATTTTAAATATTTCCAGCAGCAAATACATTATTTGGAGTTGAAATCGGAGAGTTATAGATATCATTATCTTCATTGAAATGACTTGATCTGATAGAAGAAGATCTAGAGCTCTATTCTTGAGATAGTCCAAAGAATGGGTTAGTGTTTACATTTAAGATATTCTAATTTTGCATGGAACCATTATTCGTGAATTAATTATCAATTATTTCGTTATTTTGTGTAATGTTGAAATTAAAAATATTCTAAGTTTCATTGTTACTACTAGTCAGACGATTATTATGATCATTTACACTAAATATGCTTTTATCTTAGTTATTATCTCTGCTCATTGAGTTATTTTGGAAATTAAACCCATTTTCCTAACCATTTATCTTTATGTACTCCTATTCTAGCTAATCGAGTTACCCTAAATTAGACAGGCTGTTGAGATATCTAGTAGATAAATCCTATTTGAATTCAGATTCAGCAGCAGTTGAAGTTTCTTTAAAAATATTGGAATACATCATATATTAGTTAAGCTATGTGTTTGAATTTGACTTCTTAATAATTTTTTAAGATTAACTTTACTAAACAAATTAGGATTGAGATTTGACAGCACTATTGGGGGTGGAGACATGTCTTTGGAGTTTAAGTTTTTGAACATCTCTATTTTATGACTATCCTTACTAAGAAAGGATTAAGAGATAGAAAGAGTGAGTTAAATTATTTAAATTGTGAATAAATTCTATTAGCTGATGGTAGTTTTGAGGGAGAGCCATTAATTTAGAATCAATATATAATTAAACCATAGATTACTTTATATTATCAGAAGAAGAGTGAAAACTTTAAATAAATTCTAGAGTTTGTTTGTAATTTGGTTCTAACGAAGCAAATGCCTTTTAGTAAGCAACTTGCGATTTAAAGGCTATTTATTTTTACTTTTACTTATCGTGATGGATAATCTATACATATTAAAAAATATTTTATTAAGTTTGATTTAAAATAAATTAAATTATTCATTCTGAAATCAATATATTATGAAACAAAAAAGATTCATTTTTTTAAAAAATATAAGATTATCATATTGAATGAAAATGTATCCAATAATCCTCAATTTTTAAAACATTTCTTAAATATGAAGTCATCTTAATGTAATTAAAAGTGTTATAAATTATTAATAGATGAGAAAATGATAATTATAGAATGTTATTTGGAGTAAATTATTTTCAGGAACTGATAAATTCGAATCTGATTAACTCTTAATAGTTAGGTAGTTTATAATTGATAATTTAATTATGTAAACTATATTGGGGAAGATAGAAAAATTGAGTATATTATAATACAATATTTCTAGAGCAAAAATTAAGATTAAATTGAGTGAGATTAGGGATGATTGTTACAATCTATCTAGATGATGATAAAAATTGAATTGATAGATTGATTGTTTGTTTGATCAAGAAAATCTAAATATTAATTAAGTAAGCAACGGATAAAAATTTGATTTGTAGTAATATATGGAAGAGCTGACTGAATCAGACATGCAAGCTATTAAGAAATATGTAATAGAAGATTAGATATTTAAAGTAGTGGATATTACAATTATTAAAATGAAATAATCCCAAAATTTATTTAAAATGAGTATTATTAAGTATTTTTTGATGTTTGGTGGGTGACTTATCCATAAATTTCAAATCAAAAAATAAAAACTAAATTGTGGATAGAAATTAACAGAAAAATTCATTATTTATGGATAATAAATCGATTATGAAAAACTCAAAGTGAGTAAAATATCTTTTTAAAGGAAAGATATTTTTGATCAGAATATTTACCTTATTCTTAGTGAAAGTAATCAAAAATAAATAAGGAATGGGGATTGAATCTTGATAAAAATATGTATTTTTGAGGAAAGTAGAGAATATTATTGTTATTTTATTAGCTTTGCGTATGTATGAAAAGCATAACTTACATTGAATTTGTTTTGAAGGAGCTGGAACTGAATGATGTAAAGACAGGAAACAATGAATGGCTGAGCATTCATCTTTTTAGATTTCTCTAAACAAAGCTTAACTCTCTCTAAACATTACTAATTTTAGAAATTATAATGATTAATTGTTTCAAAAATACTAAAGCTAATTACTGTATGTTGGCTGATGAAAATGTATTTTCTTGGCACTTGAGTTAGTTTGATTTTGTCAACTAGCTTTTATAGTCTTTCTAAGTGTTTTCCTATACTCTTATATTAACCTATTTTGATTTTAAATAAGTATTAATCAAATAAGTTATTTCCAAATAATTGGTTTTAGTAAATAAACTCTGATGAAAACGAAATTGTTGTATTTGTTGAGTGAGTGTTAATAATTGGAATTAGATTTTTTCTCTCTCTTTTCACGATCTATAAATTATGTTTTACAATTGTACTATAATGAAAGAATTAATACTCGAAAATTTGTTAAGTGTAATGTTTATTGAAATCTAATTGAGAAATTGAATTAGGTAATAATCTCTTCCATTTTTTGAAATGTTCTAAATTTGAATTAGTATTTGCTTGCTATAGATATTGATATCCTTAAATTTATAGATTTCTACACATATTATTTATCTGCTACTATACATTTGTTAAGATTTATTAGTGAAGCAAAAATAATAACAACTTTTCTAATTTATTGTAATTTAAGATAATATTACGTAGAAACTTAATCAAAGAATAGTCATTTACAATCACATATCCTTCTAAATTTGATACTTTATTTAATTTATTTTCTAATTTTTTATGATCTTCATCAAAAGTTAGATACAACGTTTATTAATACTGAATTATGTGGGTTTGTATTATAATAGAATTAGAATAAATAAATATACTTGAAATGAGAGCATATTAAGGCTCTGAATCTAAATTATTATATGAAGGCTTCGATTCGTGCTGGCATTTAGAGAAAGGCGAGTCAATTAATTGAAAACATGAGTTGATCTAAGAATTGGCTCTAAATTTTATTTTAAAAAGAATTTAATAAATAATTAAGTTTACTTCTAACAAAATTTGATTGATATCTCCTAATTCCCAAATTTCATTATTGATAACTCTAAAAACACTTTAATAAAAAGAGAATCTTGGCAAAAACAACAATTAATTACTCGCTTTCAGTAGAAAAATTAATTATTTACATGCTTTTATTATTTATTTATTTATTCTTTTCTAATTTCATTATTTTCTGTTCATTCATTTTTTAAATTAAAAAGAAGCGGATTTTTCAAAATTTGTAAGGATATTATAAAATTTGTGGAGTTATAAAAGTTATTTTCTATTCAAAAATAATATTCTTTTATTTGTTTCAATGTGTTCTTTTTGTCAAATACCAAAAAGGATGTTAAACAAAATGTATCCTTTAGTTAGGTTCTTTCTAGTTTGTATTAGTCGGCTGATTTTTTAAAATTTAATAAAGAATTCACTCTATAGTTATTACTGTTCTATAAAGTTTTAAATTCCTTTTAAGTGTATCTTCTCAAGTATCATAAATTCTTAGAAGTAAATTAAACTTTCGAATCAAAATTGAAGAGCTTTTCTTTTCATTATTCTACCTGATTTGATAAATGCATTCTTTTTTCGTTTTGTAGAGATTATTAAATTTCTTTAACCGGTAGTGTAAATATTGATTCATTGATTGAGGGCAAGGAGACAATAAAAAAAATTTGTAGGTTTTGTAGATATAAAAACTTAAAAATATAATGTTAATTACTCTTCTTCAATATCAGCTTCGTCTTCGTTCTCAACACAACAAAACGATCCTTTCCTTAAATGAAATTGGTTCCTTTATTTTATTCCGTGTTTAATATCGCTTTCATCGTTATCGATTCCATTCAAATCTTTACCACCACCATTAACATTTTGGGACGAAGGGATTTTAAATTCAATTTTCTTTTTAATCTTTTAATTATCTATCTTAGGCTCATTAAGAGGTTGGCTCTACTTTTAATCCTGACTAATCTAGAGAAATTCTATGTCTTGGCTATTAAGTTACATTACTGTTTCTTTTTTATGTTGAGCTTTAGAGTTTTTAATTATCTCTTTTAGTTAATCATTCGAGTTTCTTTGAGTGTAACCTTTAGGATTTGAAATGAGAGAATCAAATATTTTCAAAGGTTATTTCTATGCTTGGTTACTTTGCTAATTGTTACTAGAAGTATGATTTGCAATATCTTTTCTGATAGGTGAGTTATTCAATAGATTTCTTTCATTCTTTCTTGGACTTGTAACCTATCCAAAAGCAGGTAAACTTAGATTAAATTGAGTGCTCATGAATTACTTAGAAAGTATGGGAGCAGGAGCTGTAAAATGATGATCCTCATAATTAGCATTATTAGTGCTCTCTTACAAATCAATGCATGCATCAAGATATTAGACACCCTCATCCTCTTCTTCTTCAATGTCATCATCTAATCTGAATTTCTTATTTACCCTTTATGGGTATTTTTAGATATAGGGAGGGTATTAAGGACTTATAGATCTTGTACTAAAAACTGGTGACCCTTCAAAGAGCATTTGAGAGCGAGTAAAATATTCATTTGAAACGCGATTTTATTCAGTGCAAGTCTTTGGTTTAATTATAATATCTGAATTTATTCTTTTAGATGCAGGCGATGGATGATTTGATGTGAAGCCTGGAGTATTTGCACACCCATCTTCGTTTTCTTAATCTTCCTCTTCGTACCCATTACAGTATTCTGATCGTTAGCATTCATTACTCTGAGAGAAACGATCTCCTTCCTGCTAAAAGTTTAGATTCATTTATTAAGGTTATCTGCCAATAATTAATCCATAGTTATTTTGATCAGATTCAATTGAAGATCTTTTCAGATCAATAGCAAAATCCTCGTTTAAGGCAAAGGGTTCCATTAACTCATTATTGAATGTCATTTTTCTCCGCCTAATTACTATGTCTTCGCAGTCACCATATTCATTAACATGCGCATAGGAATTGATTTCAGCAAGCACTGGGTACATAGAAGAATTCTTTTGATCTTGTTACTCTTGGATAATTTAGAAGAAAGAGCTGAAGGGGTTTTTGCTTATCTCAGCGATGTTTTTCAAGCTCTCCAAGCTATTTAAAGCACTGATTTTAATGCAGCCAGAAAAATCCATGAGTTTTTTCTTTCAATTCGTTAATATTATGTTGTTAATTCCTTGTAAAACTTTTATAATTTGTTGGTATTGTTCGCAGTTTGTTACCCTCTTTTTATTTTGGGCTAAGCAAATTCTCTTTGATATTTTGATAGATTCTTTCTTTCTTTGTTTTTTGGTTTGTTTGTTTGCTTGTTTGCTTGTTTCTTCTTTCTTTCTTCGTGATTGAATTCTAGTTCAATTTATTGTTGTTAAATGAATATCAAAAATAATTTAGGAATAGAGCGATGATAAGTAAGTAGCATTCCAATTTCAATAGAAATCATTTAATTTTTTCTACATTCTCATGAATTAAATGAAATTTTTCTATGTAAAAACTACTTAAGAAAGAATAAAAATGTATTACATACATACATACTAATCTATTTAGTATGAATGAGCCATTCATCCAATATTACAATTCTTATTTTTCAGATATGTGCGCAAAATTTTCAATTCATCGGAAAAGTTAAGGTTATTCAAAAATTATTAAAAGAATTATTACTTTACACCCAAAGAATCAAACAAACAAAAAAATAAACTAACAAAAAATCAAACAAATAAACAAGACACACAAATCATTCTTCCTACTATAACTATAAATTAAAGAAAATCCTTAAGAAGAAAGCTAATTACACTAATAAAAATCAAAGAATTGTAAGTTGTGTATTTGTTTAGAGAGAAGTTAGTGAAAGGGGGATGAAAATTAATAATTTAGATATTATCTCCGAAAATATCGAAATTTAGAAATTATATTGTAAACTAGAAGATTAATTTTATTAGTAGTTTTACTATTAAATTCCATTACAAAATCCATGTTACCAAAACAAAAGGGGGATTTTGTGATATTTCACAAATTAAAATTTACAAAACAGGTATTTATTTTATTAATTTTCTATAGATTTTATTATTTAGGAATCTTTCCTTTTATTATTTATTCGTATCTTTCAAATATTTGAGGTAGCAGTGAAGAATAAAGTAAAAGTCAAAATGAGGTATAAGGCAAGGAAGAAAAAGCAAATCCACTTAGCTTTTTTTTCATATTTACCAGAGTTGATGGGTTTAGGGATAACTACACCAGCTAAGATACCTGTTATTAAACCTCCTCCATGACCATAATTATCTACATTTTGCTTATATACAGAGTTACCGCTAGTGTATCCAATAGAAGCACTCATTAAAAAGATCAGAATAACCATCATTGTAGCAATGCAAAGAAGCATACATCTTAATTATTGTAAAAATTCTAATGATTTCCAGTTTAAAATTAAGAAAGCAACGTAAAGACCCATCATACCCATCAATGAGGTGGAAGCACCAACTGAAAGGGCTATTTTAATATTTATTAAAAAAATGTTTATTACTGATAAATTTCTAATTAATTAAAATATTAAACTAATACAAGTTTTTTAATAAATTCCAAATAAAAGATTTGTTAATTATAAAATTAATATTGTTTGAAAACCTATTTTAAAATAAAGTCTTTTTCTAAGTGAATTTAACCTCTCTAATGTATTTTTATTGAAAATAGTTGATAAGTTTTAAATTTTAGTTTTAATTCATTTGGCTAAATTTTGAAATGTTATTAACTACATCTTGAATTTAATCAATAAAATTAAACAACAATTTAAACTACCATATTGGTTCCTTTTAGAAATAACATGAAAAATCTATTTTAAAATCTTAAATAGATATTTAAGTTATCATGATTTGATTGCTAATAAATTTAATGGTTTTAAATCCCCAATTAAAGTTGTAATCTTTTTCATTTTATATTGTTTTTAATATAATTCCCATTAAATCTATAAGTATCCTCATAATAGATTATATTTATTTAAGATAATGAAATTGATAGCAATAATAGGCATTATAAAAATAAGGCTAGTTTATTTCAAAGTTTATTAGACTGTTTGCTTGCTTGTTTGTTTATTA
This sequence comes from Tetrahymena borealis, assembly GCA_000260095.1. Classification (NCBI taxonomy): domain Eukaryota; phylum Ciliophora; class Oligohymenophorea; order Hymenostomatida; family Tetrahymenidae; genus Tetrahymena; species Tetrahymena borealis. The sequence continues at coordinate 468,831 of JH651285.1, read as the reverse complement.
TTTTATTTGTTTGTATATTTTTTTGGAATTTATTCTTGTATAGTTGATCTATTATAGTTAAAAATTTGATAGAATTACAATTAGTTGAACCAAAATCAGCTGATAAAATATTTCCACCAATAGCACAGACAATCCACATAACAAAGGTTATGAAGACACCATAGGATCTTTCAATTGAAGAAACAAAGATAAATGTAGAAACAGTGTTTAAGAAAATATGATAGAAGCTTCCATGTAAGAAAGTAGCAGTAATCAATCTCCATACTTCACCATGATATTTTATATCATAAGGATAATTTGCACCAAAATCTATCAAAACCTATCAATTGTTAAAGGAAAACTCTTATAAAACACATTTTTAGTATTTATTAATTTTTAATTTTTTTATTTTAAGAACTATAACTCTATTTTACCTAAGGATTTTGCTAAAGCAACAAACTATCTTTCTAAGTCTAAATACCATTTTCTTAGCATGATGTTACAATGAACATTATCAAGTTAACTAATGAAATAAACACTGTAAAGGAAAACAATTTTAATCTAGGGCAAAAGTTCAGTCTAAGCATATCCCAGAATGTTTCTTTTCTGGGAGGGATTTATTCTTATTCAAGATCTAAACATTTTTAAAAATAATTTTAATCTAATCATACTTCACAATTTTCAGATTTATATTAGAATTGACTGAATTTAATTTACTCATGAATGGAATATTCATTTCTCTTAAACGATGGAGGTCTTGTTACATATCGTTTCCTCCCATGCGATTGTAATTATTTCCGTTTCCTTGATTTTCATAATCTCCAAGTCTATGAACGTTAGCCATTTTTAATAATATTTTAGCTTTCTTTTATTATCACTTTATATCAATATCTCAATATTTTTTCAATATTATTTTCTTTACATTTATACATCAAAATCATCTGAATTTGTCAAAAATCTAAATAAATTAAAAAGACTAATAGATAGATAGTTTACTTAATTCATTTATATTATCTTTTGCTTCTTCAATCGTATTTATTTTCTTATGTATGTTTGCTCATTTGTTGCTTGACTGAGCAGGAATCTTATATTATCCTCTAACTATCTTTTGCTCTACCTAATAAAAGAAAAATAGATAGACCGACTATGCTACTAACTTACCTCATGATTCAACTCATGTACTTTGATTATAAATATTAATTTAAATCATATAAAAACAGCTACTTTGAATTCCTAAAATTAACAACATTTTGGAAAACTCATCTTCGTTTTTAAATTTTTGATCACATTTAAACTACTAATTGTCAGATTTAATTATTAAATAATCTAATTATATCTTTTATAATAATAATTAAATTTTTATTTAATTTTTGAAAATAATATAAAATACTATTATGTTAATAAGAATAGAAATTAATTAAATTCTTTACTTTTAATATTTCTTTACCTTATTTTCTGTAATAGTTTAATTTCCAAATTCAAAAAATATTTTCATTTGAATTTATTGAAAAATATAAATCTCTATTAATTTATAACTCACTTGCTTATAAATATTTAAAATATAATAAAAGGTATTTATAATTTATAAAGTATTAAATATATAATTATTTAAAAATAAAAAAACTGCTAAGGAAAAAGGTTTAAAATTTTATCATAAATTGTTTTACCACAACATTAATAATTATTAATTTTAAAGTATAAAAAGACAGTTTATTAATTTTGTTTGAAAACATTAGGTATTTATTAGGTATTGGAGTAGAAATGAATAATTCATATCTAATTTTGATTTTTGATTTAGAGTTTAATATATATAAGATTTTAACAAATAATTTATAGTGATTGAATTTAAGAATTTACATCTTTTATAATTCTATGCTTAATAGGAAGGATTTCAAATTAATTATTTAGCAATTTATAATTTTACAAAAAGATCTTTCTTACTAAATTACTTGACATTTTCTATGAAAAATAATTCAAATTTATGGTATTTGTTTAGTGAATGTATCAAATATTAGATTTGAGTTCAAGATATGATTGGTTATTCATTTATTTAAAAAATTAATAAGAGGGAGATTCATATCAAAAAATTAAGAAAAATTTAGTGATTTAAAAAATAATTCAAAAAAACTAAATTCCAATATTTCAAATCTTAAAGTTAATAAAGCACTGAACAAATATCTAAAGATTTTGTAGAGCTGAATAGAATATTTTAGGCAGGATTTTAATAGTTTGATTGTCACTACAAAATAAGTTAAAAGCACATATTATAAACTTTTAAGTATAAAAATGAAAAATAAAATTCAAGATATTCTTAGCTTGAATCTTAAAAACTATTCATAAGATGATAAGGAAGATATCATTTAGCGCTTAGCAATTATTGGCTTGAGAACTCTTTAGCTAGAATAAAAGGAGCCATTATAGATGGATCACATAAATAAAATTTCAAGTAATAGAAATTGTTTCATTTTAGTTTGCTTTAATCTTGCATTTGTTATTTCTTGGTTAAATTAATGTATTCATTTATTTAAAAGATTAAATTGTTGAAAGTATGGATGAGTCTGGTAATTTGAGAAAAGAACTTACAAGTATTAAGGAATAATTAAGTAAATTATCAAACAGATTTGAAATTTTAAGCTCTGAGAAAAAGTAGAATACTGACTCTAGTTTAAATTACTCAAGCCATCTTTCTAATAGCTAAAGCAATTCAGTTTTAAAATATGGAAATTTAATACCTCCTTAACCTCCTTCTAAATAGAATTTACAATTGCAAAAAGAAAATAGATAAAACCAATTTCTCTCATAACAAAGGTTACTCTCACTTCCAAACAGTACAAGCAATAAAGCCTTAAACACACCTCAATCTAATTAAAAGCTCTAGTCGAACTCTTAGACTCGCTCTTCTTCGTAGCATAAGTTATTTGAAACTGAAGAGAATTCACTTGTTCGCGCAAAAAGTAAGCAGTTAATTGTTATATATTAATTAAATTTTCTTATTTTAAATAACTTAAACTAAAAGATATGACCAAGAAGCCTTCTTCTGCATGGAGAAATGGAGAAAGATCTAATTCCTTAAATTAATAAGGTTCAGTAAACGAAGGTAATGTTATTGCTATTTAGGATATTAGAACAATCAAATAATTCTTAATATAATAAATTTTATAGAAAATCAAAGAAGTAATAGTGAGGAAGGGAATGCCATTCTATCAAATTTAAATGATTCTGAGTCTACTGATATATAAAGGAGAAGATTTATGAAGAATCACGAGTAAATAGCTCCTAAAATAACTGAGACAGTGCCTTCAACAATGAGATTTGATTCAGTTAAGACCACTACAAGACATCACTTAGATGATAAGCATATGTAAATAAAGAAATAAAAATACCTTTTTTTACATTTATTTTGATTTTATTATAAATTTAGAAAAGATGCATTATTTTGTATGAAAGAAGAGCCTATTGAAAAAAGATCAAGTATAGATAGTTAAGAATAAATGTCTAAATAAAGAAAGAAATGGGAATAAAATTCATTATAGTAATAACAACCTACAAACTAATATGATAAAAATAATATAGTTCAAGAGAGCCCTTTACACGAATATGTTTCTCTTTCATAACATTAACAATTCCTCCCACCTCCACCTCCTCCAATCTAACCCTCTTAAACATAATTATAAAATTATAATAGTGCAGGTCCTCTTTAATAACAGAATTCTTACTAAAATACTAATAATCCTAACTTTACATCTCCTAAATTCAAAGATGGAAGAGAGAATTCTATGAATACTTAATTTAACACTACAGAATAGAAAAAGGGTGGTAATCATCAATTCTAGTCAGCTTAACAAAATAAATAATAAGTTATTCATATCTAAAATTAACCTTCAATTTAATAGATAAACTAATAGCCTTATCAACAACAATAACAACAACAATCTTAATAATAACAACAATAGTAATAATAAAAGAAGGGTAACAATAATAATTAATAAAATTAAGTGTAGTAAAAAGAAGTATAGCAACCTTAATAATAGACCAAATATGCTACTACAAAGTCTTTACAGAAAAAGGTAGAAATAAACAAACAAAAGAAGAGTGAAGAGAGCAAGAAATAAAACTAATAGACTTAAAAGAAATAACAACCTTTATATTTGAAGAATGTGACATCAAAGATTAAAGAAGAAATCAGACAATAGAAAGAGTCAGTTAGAGGTGGATTCAATCATGATGTAGAATTTGTAATTAAAGAAAAAGGAATAATTAATCCTGTTGGAAATAAAAACTAAACTCGTGTAGTGAAAGGGTCAGAGTTAGAATAGTAAGAAGAAATAAAATAAAATTAGAGAATATATGATGGTTATCAGCATACATAAGAGGATTATGAAGACGAATATAATAACTATTACAACTAATAATAATAATAAACCGATAAATTTACTAAAGGATACTAACCATAAAAAGTTAATACTTATAATGGAGGGTATTCCAACACTGACATTCCCAGTAATTATGAGCAAGAGGAAGAAGAAGAAGGTGATTCTTCTTATCAAATCAACAATTATAATTTAAGAAGAAATGAACATAAATTAATAAAGTAAAGCTCAAATTAATAGCAATATTTAGGAAGTGGGAATAAGTATTCAACAGAAATACCTCCTGTTCCAATTATTGATGAATCTTATAGTGATTTCAGAAATAACTGTGCTCAATCCCAAAGCCAATAACAAAATTATTAATTTTTAAAGAATGAAGAGAATGAAGACTAATATTCTACTTTTGATTAAAAGTCATCATACACTCCAAGCAATTATGAAGAGATGATAAGAAATAACAACAGCAACAACAACTATAATTATTATTAGAATAAATCTAATTTTAACGATGAGAATTTTAATAATATAAATATTCCAAACTATAGTTAGATGTAGCAACAACAACAGTAATAATAATAATAACTATAATAAGATAAATCTACATCTAATTTAGGAGAGTAGAACTCATTTAATTATAGATATAACGATTAAAGTAGCTTCTATTCTAATAATACTAAAATGCAGTATGATTAATAGAGCCATAACAATGTAAACAACATTACTTCAAATTCATAAAATCTATCTACTATTGCACATAATATGATGCAAAGTCCTATTATTAGTCAGCTATCTAATTTGAAATAAAATAAAAGAGATTCTAGCACATCTGATTAAGATTAATTCTAACCTCGTAGTAAAAAGTTCTCTTAAAGTAAACCTCTGTTCTCTGATTAATCTACTTACCCCCATTCTAATAATGGATAACCTTATATTAATTAACAAAATGGATTTGATTAATTCAATGATTCTTATTAGAATACTTCTTCTCTTTAATAATCGGTGAATAATATCAGCTATAAAAAAACAGTTTCAAATCCTCCATACCAACCAAATGTGCCTGAAAATCTGGATTAAAGCTCTATGATTTAAGACAATTGTAATTTTATTTTAAATAAATTATTTTCAATTTTTCTTAAATTCTTTTTGCAAAAATAAAATTAGATGATCAATAAAATAGGAGTATAAACAGTTCATTATCTTCATTTAAACTTGATAATAATATGAAGGAAGTTCTTCAAAAAGATAGATTATTCTTCCAAAAAATGTTTGAAGGAGATGATTAATTCTCTCATTAAAAGTTTGACAACACATTCACTTCTCATCACTAACAATCTTACAATAATTATGGTCATATGTTGAGCAGTAAATCACAAGCAAGATAAATTGCAGATTTTAATAATAGTAGTAACAATAAAATGAGAGATGATTCAATGATTGATAATAATTAATTCAATCCTACTCGCTACTCATAAATTTAATAAAAAATGGAAGGTAATTAAGGAAATAATGACTTTTAATTTGAAGATGATGATGCTGATGATGGTGGAGCAATGATGGATAAAAGATTATGTAATTTTTTTGCTGAATAATAATGATCTTTATTGAAAATTGAATCTAGTTCAATAATTAAGATTTTTAAAGGATTTAAAATTTCATAAATGAAGTATTTATTAACTTATTATTTACATAAAAGATAATAAGAAAAAGATATTTATTTATTATAAATAAAAATATATTAAAATAAATTTGTAATGTATAATTCTAAAATGTTTGTATAAAATGATTCTAAGATTTGGTGAATTCCATTAAAAGGCTTACAAACCAAACTCACTCAATTCATTAAAATATTTCATGTTTTTACACATCTTTAAAAATCAATAAATGTGTTTACTAATACATAAATTCTCACTAGTATTAAATAAGATTTATATGAATGTAAGATATCAATTATTAATAAATGATAAATAGTTAATTAAATCTTTTTAAATAACAAATAAATAGAAATCAATTAGGATTTGAATAACTAGAGCTTTTTCTGGTTTATTATATTTTTTGAATGAATGAATGAATGGAGTTTAAAGTTGATTTATTGAATTATTGTAAAATCAAAGGATAATTAATTAAAAAACAAACAGAAAAAAATCTTCTCTTTTAGTATTTCAAAATTGAATTTAGAGAAACAAAATAATTTATTCAAAATCAAAATATATTTAGGGAGGAATAAGGCTCATAATAAAGGAATAGCAAATAAACCTTCATAAAATAGCAATTATATTAGCACATTCTTTCTAATTTAATTTTCCTTAGCTAAAACCTATCAAGTATGAATAAGATTGTTGAAGATAACAAATTTGTTCGCAATTTCCTCAAATAATTTAAGGGAAAGAATGAGAAATAGATATTAGATTCATTGTTAGTAATTGGGACAGATTAGATCATATCAAATTTCAAATTTTCAGACAACCTACCTAGTGAAATCATTAAAGCCTCAAGTATTTAATTTAAGCATAATTTATTGTTGAAATCAACGAAATTAGTAGAATTTTATCAATGAATACATATAATATTTAGGAATTTTCTCATTATTTGTTGTTAATAGAAAAAATATAAAGCTACTTCTCCTCAGAGGATTAATCATAATTAAAAGACGAAATAAATACATTAAAAGATGAGCTTATTAGATTAAATGCAAGGTTTGATGAAAAAATACAATAAAAGATAACAAGCGATTCAGTCTAATTCTCTCCCCCAACTAAAATAGCTCCTCCTACTAAAATAGCTCCTCAGCCATAATCTCTTAAGGCAGAATAATAAAAGAAGTAAGGAGTCAAGAAAATCCCTTATAAAGAAAAGAATTATTCATTCTTACAATTACAATAAGAATAGCAAGAAAATGATAGTACTGCAGAATCAAATTGTAAAAATCAATTAATTTTTATTTTTTATAATTTTTTTCTAATTTTGCAATTAAGAAATTATAAAAGATAAAAGAATTGGAAGGAGTACTTCTTTGAGTGGAGTTGCAAGTCTAAATAGCAAGCATTAACAGGTAGCTCTTAAAGTTACAGAAGTTGTTCCTTAAATTCCCAAGCCAGTTAAATTTACTCCAAAATATCACCATTTAAATGATGATCAAGTGTAAGCATTTTTACTTTATTTAATCATTAAGAATTAATTTTAAGCTGTTTTACTTTTTAATGGATGATAATTATGCTATGAGAAGTAATTAAAAGCATTGGTTTCAATGGATTGTTTATTATAATAGATAGAAAGATTAGTTCATTCTTACAATATTTAATTTTTAGTTTAAATCTAATAAAATACCAAAATTTGGTAATTTTAAGAGCTATTGATTAAAATTTATTGTTTATTGCTTATTGTAATTTTAGTTTACAATTATGCAGATTAAAAATATAAGAATTGATTTTCAACCATTAATATTAATTTTTAAGAAGGGTTCGTTAAGAGAGATGTTTACAAATAAAAAATAGTAATAAATGAAGATCTATCAAAACGATTTATTAGCAAAGAATAATATAAATTATCATAAATACTTCTACAAATTTTAATACTCAATTATTTTTCAAACTAAAATTATGCTATTCTTTTTCTGGTTCATTACTAATAATAATAATTTTCTAACTTTTGCAAATAACATATTATATCTATGATTTCTAATTAAACCATTCAAATGGTTGCATTCTTTTTCTCTTAATAAGCCTATATTATCTCAATTGCTCTAAAAAAACAACTATATAGCTATAGTATTTTAGAGTATTTTATGTATTTCATATTTCATTATTTATATTTTAACATAATAGGAAAGGTATTTTTGAAAATTATAAATAATTAATCGCTGAAAATGACCACACCTTTCCAACCAGGCAACTCAGAGATAGAAGTTAGACTCGTTAAGGATCAGAAGTAACAAATTAATATTAATCTCACCAGAAATTAACATATCAATCAGAGAATTCTGAGGTTCACAATACCTAATTGAGTAATTAATCTAATAATAATCAATTTTAAAGACAACATCAATAAAAGAATAATATTCTTTAAGATGATAATCTTTCTAAAAAGAAAAATAATTAAAGTTAGGCATCATTTTAGCGAGCTGATTTTAATCAAAGTTCGTAAGTTAAATAATAGACTAATCATCACCTACATTCTGATAAGCAAGATTAATTTAATTTCAATATTTAACACTCAAACTAGAATGGTCTTTCTGGATAAATATCTCCCAAATTTAATGAACTAATTGCAAATTATCACACGAATTAAGCTAACTCTACAAGAGAACATCATTCATTTAATTAGAATGATGCAAGTCATCATTAATAAGAACACCTAAATGACCAAGCAAATTCCAATAACTACAAGAAACCCTAAAATCAAAGTATGAACTAAAAGGTACAGAAAAAAAGAAGTAATAACAGCCATCACTCGAGCAAGGGGTCAAGCAGATTTAGCCCTTAATCCCAAAAATACCGTCAAAGATCATTAAACAATAACAATGGTAAAAAGATCTATTATGATCCTCGAAAGATGAAAAAAGGTGATTTATTTGATCCAATCAATACCAGAAAAGAACAGTAAAACGTTTAAAGAGTTGAAAGCAAGATTCGAGGGGATATTTTGGAACGTAAATAAAATTAAAAACTCTTTGGAAGAAAGACGGAAGGTATTGAAGTATTTATACCTGAACAGCCTGACAATGGCGAGTAAGAAGCCAAATATATGAACAACTCTTAAAACAACATTTCGTATTAGAATATAACCGGTAGCTAAAGAAACTTTTACAATTAAAATTTTCACCATCCGCTTCAATAATAATAATTATAACAACACCAATAACATATTTAATAATCTTCTCAGACACAGTAATAATAATAGTACGCAATAAATGAAGATAGTGCTTAATTCGAGGACAGACCGAGATAAATAAATAATTATAGCAATAACAGTGCTAATAATACATTTTTGAGCAAATCCCGCAGCTACACTGCAACAACAGCTGCGACTGCAGATATTCGATAATCCAATAATTTGAATACCACTAACTACTATGCTGCTAAAAACAAAGATTAAAATAGTTTCTGCAACAATATTCACAATAATAATAATGAATCGAACAACAGTATTAATTTTAAGAACGCACCTAGTTAATCAGGAAATAAATAAATCTATTAGGATTCAACAGGTTCTTTTGCCTAAGATAGGCTTAACAACACCAATAATTAGTACCCACTAAGAGAACAATTAGAATAATCCCCTTAATAGTTACACTAATAATAAATAAATCACTCATATAATGATAATTTTAATTAGAGTTAGCTGCAACAATAATAGTATAGATATGAAAACGGAGAGGAAAGTGACTTGATAGTTCAAGAGGATGATCAGAATTAAAACACTTATATTTAAGACAGCGCTAATCGTCAAAGTTCTAGCTCGCGTTTTGGAAATCCAAACTATATCTAGTAATAAAATTAGCACTATTAAAGTTCCTAAAACCCTGCTATAATTAATGATAGCATTAACAACAGGAGCTATTTTAATCAGCAAAATTTAAATTAACACTTAACCAACCATTACATCAGATCCAACAATTAATCAATCAATGGCGCCCCTTACCTTGCTGATTAATACAACTAGCCTAATTAAACCATAGGGCAAAGCTATTAACCCTAAGAAAGACCTTCGAACAGAACTGACAACAGTTTCTAAGATCAAAGTTCTATATTGTATAATCCATACACTAATAATATAAATTCTTAAATACCAAAAAGTACTAATACTAGGTCAAAGTACAACGCTAGTTTTTCTCAAATGCAACCATCTCATAACATTACCTAGTAACATGACAATTCGGGATTTATTAATACCAGCACAATGCCTTAAAATCCTTTCAGAGATTAGTACAGATACAACCCGAACCAACAAAGCTATTTAGGTATTGACAAACTCTCCAATTCTCATATAGAAAACTAAAATAATAGATCTAATTAATTTGATGATTCTGTTTCCAATCCTCACAATTTCAAGGGTGGAGTCCGATAAAGCACGAATATTTATGATCAAAAATACAAAGAACTTGTTTAATAAGGAAGAGTAGCTGTTGGAAATTCACAATAACTTCGCTAATCTGATTAATTCAATCAATAATTACAATAATACCCTAATAAACTATAGGACTAAAATGCATATAAGAATCTGAACTAATCGAGTGATAAGTCTGAAGGAATGAAGGCTAGTAGCGCAGAATTTAATTAAGCTAATACAAACATTTACAACTAAAATCGCATTTAGAATTCTAATTCATCACTACGTTTAAAAAATACTAATGATCGTTCTCCCGACCAATAGAATACTACAAATAAGAAAAATTTCAATAATGGTTCACCAGAAAGTTTAAGTAATCGTAACCTTCGTATTTCTGGCAACCGCACATCTAACAACTATGGTGACCCCACTTCTTAGTCTATTTATAGTTAGAATTAATTAAACCAAAACCAATATAAGCCTTATCAATAAAACCCATATCCTGAAAAGTATTTGAACTCAGGTTCAGCCAAAAAATATGAACCAAATATAAACATGATCAAAGAAAAATACAGACAAGCAGGCAATGCTTAAATTCTACCTCATGAAACATTTACTAATCGCCATGAGAATGAGTACGATTATTCTATTACCCCAAGAGATGCTTAATCACCAGCTTTGAAAATCTAGTATTTAGGCGATGCAGATGGTAATATTTGAAAACTATTTTTTATTTCAAAGAAGAACGATAGAAGAAGAAAAGAATTTAAATTACCGAAATTTGTTAAATTTTAAATTTAAAAAGTCATCAGCCAGCTAGCTTGCGAGCTAGCCAGCCAGCCAACCAACCAGCGTTTTTGGCTAGTTTGTAATGAACTAAATAATAAATGTGGATTTAAATTCTTAATTTGTCTTACTTTCTACATAAAATCAAATAATTCATAAGCAATAGTCTGTTCAAGGATTTAAAAAATCACCAAAGCTATTTTTTCTGATTTAAATATTTACGCAACGCTTATAATTAAATTATTTCTAAATAAAATAGGCCAAACAGATGAAGATACTTTTTCACCATTTGTTATATCTGAAGTAGGGAAATAATACATCTAATAAGATGACTAATTGTTTTTCAAAGAAAGCTAGTAATAATCATAGAGCAGATCTCAAACTATGAGATCCGAATAATGAAATTAATATATTACTGCAAGATTTTATTTCTATGAATATTATTCAGTATTAACCATCATTTACAAAGAAAGTAAATGATTCATTTTTGGGCGGGCGTTAGGTGTTAGAATTGTTATTAATATAAACAGTAAACACCCTTTAATAAGTATAAATTATTTAGTTAGTTTATTAATTAATTAGTATATCTGTATCAATGTCTTTTATGTATTAACTATCTATAATCTTTATTAATATAGATTGATTATTCTCATTAAATTTTACTTGACTTTTCTTTTTCTACATTTGTAATCTTCCCATACTCCTAATTTTTAAGCCTCAACTTGAATTGATTATTAATACTGATATTAAATTTTTATTTTATGCTCTATTAAATGATTAATTCAAAATATAAACATTCTTTGGATAACAAAAAATAAAAAAATTTATCAATGAATCTATTAAGGGGTTACATTATTATCAACATAACTTAAAGAGTTATTTTAATGAAAATAATATAAATTCGAGAATGGTCATTCTATAAATTAATTTAGAATAAAATTATCTTTATATTATAGAATTTTTATCTTAGCATTAACTACAATCAATAGTTTTCTATTAATTAATACTTTTCTTTATTCATTCATTCAAATCATCAATCTATAATTAATAAAGCCTTTTTCTATTTAAATTTAATAATGGTTATTAATTTTTTTTTAATTAGTGCCGATCAATAACGAAAGGGAGTAGCATTGGTAATACTATTGTCTTTCTAATTAAATGGTCAAAATATTTATAATTCAGAAAAATACATCAATATAGATACCGGACCATTCTAAAATAGGCTAACCTAGGTTAAGACGAAATTCCATGAACTTGTTTAAAGACTTATTGAATGCTTAATTTGAGTATTTTTTGTATTTATAACTTACAAAAAAGTAAGATGATATTACAAAAAATATTATTTTAGAACGAAAAAGATTAAAATTTTACAAGAATGCTAAAATTTCCTCATTGAACTTTATATAATCAATGAAATTTCTAAGTTCTTAGAAAAAATCAATAGCATATAAATTTACTTTAAACCTCATCATTGATTGATTATAGTTAAGTAAATTCTTTTTTAAAAGACAAGTAATTAGAGCCAGCGCTTTATTTCAAATTTTACTTTAATAATGATGATGTTTACTACTTAATGACAGATCTCCTTATCTGCATGTAGTAAATCTTATTTCTTCTACGACATTTATAAAATATTAGAAATTAATAACGAAATATTTAAATTTCTTTGGTTGAGTGAAAATATTACGATAGAATACTAAAAAAAATACATATCATTAAATATCGCTTTAGTATTTTTTAATTCTTGTTAAAATATTTCCACTTTAATTCACAAATTTGCATATATTTTTAGACTTTATTCTTATATTTCTACTGGATCACATTTATCCTATACTTTCATTACTCTCAAACACAGTTAGACATGCAAAATTAAATTAATATAAATTAAGTCTATTCAATATTATGGATTAGTAACCCACTGATTTTGATTAATTCCTTTTTGAGATTATTAACTGGTACATTCTTTACACTAAGGAAAAGCAAACAAAGAAACAAAGAAACCCTAAATTTATATTCAAAAAGCAAACCTTAGTACATTTTATTATTAATTAAACACAAAAAAGAATTAATCTTAAAAAAAAATCAAAAGAGATTTCCATAAATATCCTTTTCTTACACCTTTCAAATTACCAAAGACAAACAAATAAAATGGGTTGCACTCAAACTCACTCTAACTTCTAACATAGAGCTAATAGCCTCCATCATGGCTACTTAGATATTATCAACTAACTCAAAATTTGCATAGAGAGATTAGAATCTCTCTTCAAAGATCGTAAATTCACCTGCAATTTGAAGAATTTCTCTGAATATCTCCAAACTAAACTAGCTAAAATTCAAGACGAATTACTCCTTAAGTAAATATATGCTATTTTGAATGAAATAAAAACCCTAAGATCTAGACTCAATGTCCTCTTCGAAATCAATTAATAACTTGATTCCCAACTCCCTAAAATTAAAAATATCAAGAAATCTACTAGCTGGTAAGAGCTTGAAGCTAATATTATGTAAACGAAAAACTCTGCTATTGTCCTTTACTAATCTCTTAACATGCCTGACATATGTTTTGAAGATGCTAAAACTCTTATCCTTTCTTACGATTAACTTAATTGAATTGATACTGCTAATTAAAATAAAATTGAAAATAGGCAAATTTATCTTCTCTTCTTACCCTACTCACTCATATCTAACTTTTAACAAATTTCTTTCTCTTAAATATCTTAATAAAAATATAATTACTCCATGAATCAATCAATCAATTGATGAATAAATCGATCAAATAATAAATAATCACATACACAATAAATAACATTCTTTCTTTCTTTTCACAAAAAATAAAATTTATCATTTGTAAATTTCTATTGTATAAATACATCTTTAAATACATATCTACCTATTTATCTCTGTTCTTAACTCTACTTTAACTTCTATTTACCTTCCAAATTATTGAATTCTTCATTTTTATCATGTTTTACTCCCTGATTCTTAAAAGTAAGTTTGCAACTTTAGCCGAATACTCTTTTTAATATTTCATTAATATTTGCGCGCTTCTAGAACTATAACTTACTGTAAAATCTGTTAGATTCTCCTAATACGAAAATTTATTTGCAAATGAATCATTTAATAATACATAGATTGACTAATTATGGTATTTGACGTCTTGTATGTATAATTATAATAAAAAATAAGATTTTCTGACCACAATTTAATCAGTATTTAAATACTTAGATTTATTTTTTCAAAAAGTTATATAAAATATGAGATTCTAACCATATTTAACTTTGTTTAACTTTTAGTAAACTGTAAAAAGAAATTCATATTAAAACAATATATTTTTACATTTTTGATAAGTGTAATTGTTTTCTATCTTTCCAAGTGTAAATACCCTAATCATATGCACTTTTATAATTTATCTTAAGGCTAATCTAGCTACTTTACTACTTTCTTTAATTTTATGAAGCTACTATAATTAATTAGCGGACCTAATTTATTAATTTTATATCAGAATACAAGCTAATAAAAAAAAGGTTATACTTAATCAAAAATAAATAATTCACGCTAAATTTAAAATTTTTTAGCTATTCATAGCTTTTATATCTTTTAGACAATCTTACATATTTTTTTCATTATTTATTAAATCTATGCATTACTAATAATAATCTAATATCTTGTATTATTTTTAGATAATAATAAGCATAAGCGCTGCCATTAAGGTTAAATCCCTTCCAAATATATTATAAAATTTCTACAGAGAAAATTATTTTAAAATTTAATTAATAACTATTAAGTTTGATTCTTTATTAAGAAAATGTTATATATTAAAATAATTCATTAATGAAAAAGAAATCAAATTTTATTATAATTTTAAATAAGTAACCTATAAGATTTTTACGAATTACCACAACATGTTTGGTTTTTTAATTAAAATTCTTCTAATTCAAATTAATGAATAAATAAATAGAGATTATATACTTTGTAATTAGTTTTAGGATGATGAATTGAATAGGCCAGATTAAATTTATTACTTATAATAATTAAATTAAAGAAATAAACATTAAAACCTCCTTATCCTTCTATCTATAAATAAAAAACTGGTTGTATTAAGTAAGAACCATCAGATGTTTAATTTTTATGTTAAAGATTATTCTAAATGAATAAAGTAAAATAGATCATACTAAAATGAAGAATATCTGTTCTCTTTTTAATTATTTTGTTAATTATGGCTGTCAATTAGCAATTTTAATTAGAAAAAAGAGTTATTTCAATTCAAAATTCTCTTTGTTAAGATTTCATAGTTTTAATTACTTTCGCTGTATATTATATAGTAAATAAATGAATGATATTAATAACTTATTGAATATCTCAAAATTACATAGTTAGTAGGTAGAATCAAGTAAAAAAAGATTAATAGATAGAACAAGTATTAAATCTTCCTTCATTAAATTGGATCAATGGAAAAGTATTCTCTTCGTTTCAAATCAAAAACTCTAGAAAAAGAATATTAGGAATATATGAGGAAAATAAATGTTCCCATTTTTATTAAATTAGCCTACACGTATATTGGTTTGATATCAATTCCATCCTTAATTATCTCTATTGTCAACTCATAAATGTTTGACTTAATATTCTGTGCTTTTTCTTTATTAAACTCTTGTCTATACATAATCTTACTCAAGAAGATCCCTTAATATTATAATTATTATGTCAATCTCCTCTAGTCTTGCAGTATTTTTATTTTCTGTTTTCTCTTAAAAACCTAAGGACCATCTTTGGATACATCTGATCCTTATGTGCTGTTCTTCTTTTCTGGATCAATTTTCTAGATTTAGTTGACTCTTTATTTTTTGAGTGAGAATTTTTTAAGTATTGTCTTCTAAATAGTGGCCACGGTTGTAAGGTAACTAAATTTGATTATAAAGCTACTTGAGATATTATTAAATACCATTTATTTTGAATGCATTTAATACAAAATCTGGTATTTTTTTATTTTTAATCTCTGAATAATGAATAAATAGTAGATTGATTTATTATAAATTAAGTAGAATTAAACATGTTTTTAAATGATAAAATATAATATAGTTTTTTAATCATGTCCTGGAGTGAACAAATATACACTTTTAAGTACTCATACATTTTCTACCACTTTTTTATAGTATTTTTTATGTATAAAACTTATGCTTAAAAGAAGGAAGCGTTTTCATTAAGGCAATCAGAAAAATAATGGGCAAAAGTAGTAAAATATGGGCTATCAACAAGTATTATTACGGTCAAATACAATGAGAAATAAAATTTTATTGCCTTAGATATAGTTAATCAGCATGCTTAAAACATGCTCAAAGTTGTTAGTAATGATTCCTTCAAAGTATTCTCGAGAGACATCAGAGTATTTCCAGTAATCAAAGAAACTGAAAAAGTAATCATTTATATAATAAAGTTATTTTTTACATGTCTATGTTTAAAAATAGGATGATATACCTTGCTCACTTGAGAATAAAATAATATAATATGTGAAAGCATAAATATAACTACACAAAAAAGAGAGGTTCACCTCCATGAAATCCAAATCAAAGGAAATTAATGTTATTAAAAAAACTAACGGGGAATCTGGTATTGATGATATGTTCTATTAAAAATAAAATACCCTTCTTCTATACTCAACATATCAAAGAACTGAATCTGAAGACCCAAAAAAATACAAAATTAAATTATCAACTTATTTACATTAAAATTGCTACCATTGCTGCATTGAGCTTGATGAAGAAAAAGATATTTAAAAAATCAGGCTTTTATAAATTGCTAAAAATAATGTAGAATAAAGATTCTATGTCACTTGCTTAAAAATGGGTAATTAATTTATAAATAACTTTATTTGATATAATTTATTAAATGATCGAAAGAAATCAGAATTTTGATTTGTTAATCAGATAAAAATTAAGTTTGAAATATAGCTAATTTTATTTATTAATGTAATCCAATTTTTAAATCCTTTTGATATTACAATTTGGTTTTTTTAAGAGGGGAAAATCTTGAACAAATCTTGAAAATACTTAAAACTAAATTAATTTGAAAATAAACTTTTCTGCAAACTGATGTTATCTTACATAAATCAGCCCCCTAATTTGGACTAACTATAATTTTAGATTCTAATCTAATATTATAAAATAATAATTAATTTAAAAAATTAATATCTAAATACTAAATTAAATTAAATATTCTGATAATATTATTTCAAGCTAATTTCATAATTTAAAATTTTGATTTATAGTTGTATTGAATATTTTTTAATAAAAATAATGAAAATTAATAGGGGAAAGATTATCAAAAATAGAATCGAATATAACTAATAAATAGCAGATAATATCTAACATAAGATTAGCACAAGTTTAATTGTAAAATATCCATGATCACGTTCGTTAGATAAAAAAATAATATTCTAGAGAAGATCCAAAAAGTATATTAGATCTCTCATTAGGAGAAGCTGTATCTCGCATATAAGAGTCATTTTATTAGGCAAATGAATAAAAATATTTTAAATTTTATTTTGAAAACTGTGATAAATTTACAATACTCAAAACGTTAAATTCACGATTTTCTTAAGTGCTTCATAATTTTATAGAAAATTCGATTAGAGCAATACAATATGGAAATAATGAATAGAAAATCTAATCTAAATAGTACTTAGATGCTAATAGAAAACTAAGTAATATACTTACTAATTACAGATTTTCAAAATAACGATCAACTATTTAAATCAAATCTAACCATTCACCAACATCTCCTCATGATCTTGATGAAGTAGCTGTAAATTCTATGGCTATTTCTACTAGAAAGATAAATAAAAAGTTGACTCACCATTATTACTAACCAGATGCTAATAAATCAAGAAGGAGTACTACTAATATTAACAACATGATTAAGAGCTAAATTTGCTAAACATTTTTGAAAAATCCTGGTAGAGATTCTGTATTAGATTCTTAAATAATGAAATTCAGTATAAATTAATTCAAGGATTCTACTTTACTAGGCTCTGAATCTTAGTAAAATACTTCTTAAATGATGAAAAAGCAAAGAATAAAAATAAAATTTACTTTGCTTGAAGGTTAAAATGATCTATCAAATATCATAAAAGTTACTATTTCAGATACTGGGGGTGGTATTTCTCAGCATAGATTGCTTTTAATTCTAAAGGAAATAGGATATTTAGAAAAAGATGACAATTATTCATAGTTCAAATATTTAGGATGGAAAGTTAACTAAAGCTTGATTGGAAGGTTAGGACCTTACCATGATTTTTTTGCTTAAAGTTGTAATCCAAAAGTAATAAAATTTGTTTCAATTAAAGTGTATTTAAAGAAATAAATAACTCTTTACAAATAGATTTTTTAAACAAAATTAAATCTACGTTTATTAAATATAGGGTTTTGAAGTTCATTTTTTCATTTACTAAAACCTAAGAATTACTTTAGAAGATACTCAATTTGTACATTTTGAAAATTAATAATTCAATGAGGGATTATAATAATCAAAATCTAATTATTACAGCACAAACTCAAAACAGCTTTTAAGCAATCCTTAATAAATAAATTTAGATGTAAGTGACGATTTTAATGATGAAATTGACACTGAAGAAGATGAGATATAAAAATCAGAAAAATTAGATGAGAAGTTATAAGAATTCAAATGTGAATAGAATTCTGAGATCTTAAAAAGTTCAGGATTGGTTTACCCTGATTAAGCTGTAATTAATAAAATTTATTCTGAAACATCTTATAAAGTATCTATTCCAAATAATAAAACTAATAAAAATTCACCCTTATAGAATACGAATAATGGCGATGAAACAACTCGACCGATCTATCCTACTAATGATCTAGAGTATAGTGCTATTTTTAATTGAAATCTTTTTATAACAATTTTAATATTATCTATCTTTTATATTACTTATTTTATTTATACATTTCTTATTAAAATCTATTCCCTTATACTTGTGATAAAACTAACTTATTTGCTAATAAAAGTTAAATTGATATAAAACAACATTGAATTATGTTTACTTTTTCTTAATCTTAAACATAAATTAAAATTTTCCTTTTAATAATAAAAGATATTTAGCAAAAATTTTATACCTAATCTAGGGGGAGTTTAGAAATATTATATAAATTAATAATTCCCCATTTTAAAAATAAGTTTTAAAATAATTCTGAAATGTGATGAATATTTTTTGTAAACCCCTATTAACGTAATTTATATTCTAGAGTATAGTTAGTTGTATACTATTTTTAGAAATAGTTAGATTATTTGTCTGTCTCTATTAATTTTTATTACCTTTTTTAATTATTGATAAAAACTGCATTATCTTTTTTCTACCATCAGAAATTAGAAATTGAATTAATTAGATGAAGGAAGGATTGGTAATAATTGTATGATTAATTGTTTGTTTTTAAATACCATATAATCAATATATATCTTTAAATTTAGTTAGAATATGTAAATCTATTTCGCAAAAGAAAATAACAAAGTTTGATGGGTAAAAACCAAAGCAAATAAAAGTATGATTACATTAAGGAACAAGTTTCTAGCAATTGCGTATTAAAAAATGAGATTAAACATATATTAAATCTTTTGTCAAAGTAAAATAAATAATATTCCATTCTTGAATATTATGATTGCTAAATATTATCAGTCATGATTAGTGTTTTCGATAATGCTAAATAAAGAAAGATATTGTTGAGGATTTCTAGAGATTTAAATAGCGCTGATTAATAATTAAATTCAAGAAGATAAAGTATAGTGGAGGATCCTATGTAAAGTGTCAGTATTTTAAAATCATTTCTTCTGAAAAGTAAGTAGAAAAAGGATAGTTGCATCAAATCGAATTAAAGCTTTATTGGTAAGCAATATATTGTAGAAGAATTAGATATAAAGAATACTGAAATTTATTTAGAAGATAAATTATTTAAGGATGCAATCAATTTCAAGCAAGTAAGTATCCTTTTAATTTAAAATAAAATGATACTTATTCCATATTAAAGTTAGAACATCTTAGCGAGAATCATCAATTAGTAACCTTTCTTACTGGCAAATTTACATAGTATTTAAGATAAACCTTAATGATAGTTTGTAATAGTTTTTCATTTATCTGTTGAAATAGGATGCATAATCTATCTATAGAAGATTTAGAGCATATATAAAAAAGCTTAAAAAAGTGTATTAATCTTAGAACACTTTTGATCTCTTTTAAGTAATTAATATCTGCCAAAAATATCAAATTAATATTTCTTTTAAATAAAATTGAAGAAATCCAAATTACACTGATATTTTGTTGAAGTATATTGGTTAAGTGCTCCCCAAATTAACAAAATTAAGCAATATTGGGATTGAAGTAGGGTAAGCTTAAATTTTCAATTTTATCAATTTAATAATACTTAATAATTCATAATAGGCAATATAAAAATGAATCTAACTTAGTATTTCTTACAAAAGGGATATTTAGCTGTATGAATGTCACAACAATAAATCTGATTTTAAAGTAAAATTAGTTATAAAAAAATAATAATAATATATTAATAATAATACCATAATATAATTAAAAGAAACTTCAAAATGAAAAAAGAAACTTGTTTAGAGGCATTTAATTGCACTTATTTTTGTAAGAATCTATTATCTTTATCACTCAATCTTTAGTACTGTTTATTGATGCAATAATTTAAACATTTATAATAATTTCTATTATACTTAAAAAGAAATACATTGATGGATTTGCAATCACTAGAATTCATCTTTACATTTATTACTAATCAGATCTGTCTTTAAAATTTGGATATTAATTTAAAGTAAATTATTCAATAAAAAAATAATTTTATCAACTAAAACTTTTTTAATTTACTCATCAATTTATTTATTATTATAATTTTTAAATAAAAAAAGAGAAAACTCATTCATTTTTACAAGAAGATGTAGAATTTCTATTTAACTTGATAAACTGACATAATTATAAAGTGTAAAGCTAGATTTAAAGTATATTTTTAGATGTTTTATTATTCATTTCATATTCTACAATATTTATAATTAGATTGAATTTTTACATAGATAAAGATTCTATTAATTTTAAAGCAATAATAATAACTAGAATTCAAATTTAATTATAAGAATATTTGTTAAATGAGTTTAATTTTTTAAAGGGTATAAAAAATAAGATAAATTTTATTAAACTAACTTATTTTTGAAAGATAATCATTATATAATAGAGGGAATGATAAACTTGCTCCTAATTTGGAAATATACATTAACTAAACGATTAAGAAGATTGATTTATCTCTAAAGTAATTAAGCTTAATTTCCTTACGATAATAAATCTAATCAATAAATTTAGTAATTCTAATATAGGAAATGAAGATATTAGAAGATTCCAGTAATAGATTCAAAATTGTAAATAGCTTGAGAGCTTATCCCTTGATATCATGTATTTATTCTTTATTTATTTTATTCATTTTTTAAGAATTAATTTTAAAAGGAATAACTATCAAATCAATAACGAAGCTTATCATAATTTATTGGAGTGCTTATCCAAATGCAGAAGTTTGATCCAATTAAATCTACTTTATAAGTAATTTGATTTAAAATAGATATAACAATAGTCTTATTATTTATAATTTAGATATCATAATATAGGAAATCATTAATTACTAACTATTGGAAAATTAATATCTTAATGTATAAATCTAGAATAACTCACTCTTGACTTTGATAAATATTAGTAAGTAATTCATTATGATAATGTAACTAGAAAAAATTAAATAAAAAAAAGAATTGGATCAAAAGTAACAGACTTCTAATCATTTATGGAGGAAATTTTTAAACTGAATAAACTACAAGAATTAAATATCTGTCTCAAGTAGAAATAAAAAATTTATATTTTAGATATCTAATCTAATTTAATTTAATCAATAGCTTTTGCATCACTTCTGGATCATAGCTCAATACTTTCTAAAATATATCATCTCTTAAACTCCTGAAAAAGCTCACTCTAAATTTGTAATTAAATAAATAATTAATTAATTAATTAACATTCTCTTTAATTACCTACCTTTGTTTCTCATTAATTAAGACTAATTCTAAATAAATTCTTTTCTAAATTTTGGTTCTTCAAAAATTTTAAATATTTTTCTCTACAATTAATTCCTACTCTGTTAAAAAATATCTAATTAAGTATGTTTTTTTATTTTAGAATATATTTTATTTATAAAAAGTTAAATTGACGAAATATGTCTTAATAATGAATAAGGAATTTTATCAGGAATATCTTAATGCAAATCTCTAGAATATTTAAAATTAACCTTAAAGTAAGATAAAATTAAGTTTAAGAATTAATTTACCTTTCTTTTAATGTTAAGTTAGTAATACGAAACACACGAATGTAAATAAATATTAGGAACTGAAATCTAAAATTGCTCTAATCTGTCTACTCTTAACTTGGAAATAATGTATTTTTAATAAAGATATAATTCATTTGAAAAGTTTAATTTATCGTATTTGTTTTATTAGATCGAATACATTTGAATTACAATAGTCAAAAATACTTGGATAAGAAATTTCTCAATGCAAGAACTTGATTTCATTTTCAATTTATATAGTGTAATTTATTATTTGAATACAAATTAAAGAGTAAAACTAATTTTCAATTAACAATATTAACTACAAAACAAATAGAATTGACTAAATTATAGCTAGTGACTTGTTAATGCGCTTATCAAACTGCAGTAACTTATAATACTTAGTCCTCTAATTTAGGTAACAAATTTAGTTTCCAATTAAAAATAATATTTCTTAAGTTACTATTATTTATCTTATTAATATTTCAGAATGAGGGTAAAAGAAGTTGATGATGCATAAAGGTTAGGAAATTAACTTATTAAATTTAATCATCTCAAATCACTCACACTTGAATTCTTGTAATTTTTATTATTTATTCTCATAAAATATATAATTTGGCTTAATAACAAATAGAAATAATTAAATGAGTGTAAGTTTTGCTTCTGAATTAGGCACATTGATATCTAAATGCAGGAGTCTAATAATATTTAAATTATCTCAAAAATAGATATTATAAGAAACTCTTTGTATCTTAATTTTAAGAAATAAATTACTAAGAGCAAAATATATAACATAAATAATATGTTAAGCAATACATCATAAAACATAATTCTGATCTATTTATTTAACTCTTTATCTATCACTAACTAATAAACTAACTAATTAACTAATTAACTAGTTTTATTAATATTTTATATTATTTATTTATATTAATTTAATTACTAAACTACCTCTAAACATCAATTTTTATTAAATTTCTCATTATTATAATATTTTATTATCTATTTAAAAATATACTATCATATTATTTATAATTCATTTGTTATCCAGAAATTATTATTAGGATTATTTACATCTAACTAATTAATTAATCACAATAATGAAGGTCTATTATTATTCTTATACTATCTAATAATAGGTCTATCACATACTATCTTTTTTTAAAGAATTATTGATTAATATTTAATAAAAGTTAGTTACTTAATAAACTTACTTCTTAAATCTGTTAGTTATAGGAAATATTAAAAGGTCTTTGAATAGATTTTCCAAATTAAATAAATTATTATAAATTATCTTCTAACGATTCACTGTAATAATATACACTCTAAATATTTTAAGAAGGAAATGTGTTCATGCATATTAAATACGGGTTAAATTTCTCAAACTTAACTCTTCCACTTAAGAAATTCTATTTTAATTTTAAAGGTTCATTAATTCATACAATTTGGAATTAAATTTACTTCAGATTCTCCTATAGAACTAGCTATGCCTGCTCCAAATCCTTTGATTTCACCATTATCTAAAAAAGCTCCAAATTCTATGGCAAAGAAAAATAGATTTCCAAGCTTTTTAAGCTCTTATTCTGGAGCTCCAATACTTAATAAGCCAATTTATTAACAAATATCGGCAATAATTGGCTCTGCAAGTTAAGGTATATGTCCAATAACTTTATTAAATTAGATTTTACTGTAAATTGAATTATTTAAGTAAGCATTAACTAACCTTCATGAATTAAATCTGGCTCAGGAGTAAATTCGGGAGATTAATGATGCCTTATATACTAAGTACAAAGGAATACTCTATGAGCTAGTGCATTTAAAAATTCTCTTTGAGAGAGTAGCCCTTATGCTGTTTTAATTCTGAATCCGGTTCTTGAATTTATATATTGATCTAAATCCTAAAGTTATGGTATCTTTTAATGAATTCCTAAGGAGTCTTCTAACATTTTTAGGTGATTCTTGTAAAATTAAGGACACAAAAATTGATGGTATTTTTTCATCTTTGAATAAACATAAATCCATGTTTTTTATTCTAGCTCGGTATATTGAACAGTTGGAATATTCTACCCAAATATATGTGTTTTAGAAATCATAGCAATTTCTTATCTTCTCTTTCTATAAGTCACATCCTTTAAAATTTTATTTTTTATTTGATGAAAATAATATTAAGATAAAGAGCTTTACTTGAAATTGAATGTGATTTTCATTCTCTTGTTAATCATTATCAAACATCATGTCATCCCCAACTGTTGATAAATTATAATTTAAAAAATACATTCAATATTCTGGTAATTATTCAATTGTAATTACTTAAAGTGATCTCATCCTTGTTCTTTGGAAACCATGGCACTTAAATCTATCCGTTGTCGACTCTTTTTAAATTTTATCATATTATTTTTATTAATAATAGCTTTAAACAAATATAGAGTATTAAAATATGAATTATTTCTTTGTTAAGTTAATTCTACGTGACCAAAAAGCATTTCTTAAAATATGAAAAAATAAAAGTTAATATCCATCATTATAAATGTTTTTAAATCTTATTTATTTGTGAGTTTAAATTTTTTATTTAAACGTAATCATTGTAATTTTTTATCTAATTTTGGAACAGTATTTCATTTGAACTTGTTATTCATTATTAAGCATTTAATTCTTTAGAAATATCTTCATTCCACTAAAAAAATTGGTTAAATGTATTAATTTATTACTCAGTAACATTTTAACAGATTATTTTATCTTAGGATTAATATTTTTGGCTAAGAATACTAGGAAAAAATTGAGTTGATCCTATTATTTGATTTATCTAGCTCTATAAACTTAAGTTATTAATTAAGCCAAAGCTTTATTCTTTAATTAAAATAATTTATGGTAATTTAATTTAAGATGGAATTAATTAATTACTTTAATTTTAACCTGAGAATTTTAAAGGAATCTTGGATAGGCTTCCGAATCTAAAATATGAACTTTTCTTTGAAGAATAAGTTTAGATTAATAATTAAATGTAAAGATTATTTTACATTGAGCAACATATTCATTTTATTTTTTATTAAAGCATATTTATAATTAATCATTTTTTTTAAAACTTTTTAAATTCTTTATCATTTATTTAATTATTATAAAATAATAAGAAATTGTTTTCTGATTTTTGATTACCATTTATTAATTGATATTACTATAAAGGTTAGAAAAATGTTGCAATATTATTTAGAATTCTAAGGAATATAACTAATTTATAATATAGATCTACCTACCTACCTAATTACCTATTCAAAATTTTGAAGATGAGATTCAGGAATAGAAGTGAGTCCATTAGTTCAATTTTATCTGCATGGAAATAATTATTACTTCCTGCTTTATAAATATTAACCATTGTTAAATTAATAAAGAAAAATTTACTAGGTTCTACTAACTACTCTTACTATTATTGAAAAATTATTAAATCAAAAATATATTGCTATTTTAATTATTTTAATGTAATATTAACTTAATTTTTAATTCTATTTAAAATTGATAAAAACTATTCCTACTATAGCAATTTAAAGGAAAAGAAAGTATAGTAATATAAAAAAGCAAATTATAAAAAATGAAAAGATTTTAAAGAGATCAAATTAAATTAAATTAAAACGATTTGTATTGTATTTAATTGAGCAACCCTCAAATAAATATCTTAGTCAGATAGATCCAAATTCTTATCATTCATCTAACTTAATATGTATGAGGTTAATAGTTATGAATAAATAATATAAAAATAAGTGAATCCATGCAATAAAATTATTTAAAATAGAATTAGTTTATAGCTATAAAAATGAGGGAAATTAAATTTGGTTAGATTTTTTACTAACTCATTTATTTAATTAATTTACTTAAAGTAATAGAGTCTAATAATTAAGATTTTTTTCTATTTTGCTATTCCCTTATTAACTAATATTGTTTGCTTGTTTGTTTGTCTGTATGCCTGTCTGTCTGTTACATTATAAGCACTTCCTAGTTCTATGTTTAATTTATTTAATTTTTATAAAATATATTCAAATTAGAAGTATTTACCCTATATAATTGTTACATAAAATTAGAACTAATATAGCTACTATTCTTTTAAATATCACCCACCTTATATTCAAATTAAATAGATGAAAGTTAAAAAGATAGATAAATATTAATAAGGATATCATAGAAGGATATGTAAACTCTTTTTTAGCCAAATAAATCTGGATTACTAAATTATCTACATTTATTTATTATATCCTAACAATATACTTTAAGCTCTCTTTTTTATAAACCTTCCTTGTTTAAAATCCCTTTTCCTCTCCCCAAAATTTAAAATAAATTAAAATAAATTTTTTTTAAGTTTTTCTAAATTTTAATTTTAAAGTAATTGGGGTATTACTATTATTATTTTTAAATTACGTATTTTCTAATAATAGTAATGAATTGAATTTTTGGGTGATTGGAGTAGAATAATATAAGAATATATGATTTCATGAGTAATATTAACGAATTTAAAATTAATATTTATTTTATGTTAATAAAAGAATAGATTTTTTAAAAAATAATAATAATTTATGTAAGTAAATGGAAAATAAGGAAATAAATAATGATTTAAATTGAGGAAATGATATTTTGAAGAAAGTGAAGTACTACAAAGTAGAAGTAGGAGACACAAAATTGTATATATAAAATGACAGAGAAAGTAATTATATTATTATTGTTATTATGACATTATTATTAGGTGAGAAAGAAGATTATTAGTATTATATTGTACAATAATATCTTATTCAAAGATGAATGAATTTATATTAATAATGTGAGGAGGGAAGCAAGTAGTGAGAAAAATTTATTATAATTAATTTGATCAACTGGCAGCAGCGGCAGTATTCAAGGGTTAGTCAGAGTTTTAGTTTTCCAAAGCAACTGGTTGATTAAGACCGAGTTCAGTGTCAACGGGCTTAGCTTCAACGGAAGCTTGATTTTTAGCTAAATTTTTCTTTAAGTTAACATTGAAACCCAAAATAGGAATAACGAGGATTTCATAATAGATGAGACAGCCAGTTACTACAATTAAATAACCGCAGAATTGGCCAACTCTGAACTTATCCCAACCAAGAGCAATAGTGAGCATCCAAACTAAGAAGGGAGAAACTTGAGAAACCATAGATCTGGAGAGAGCAGAAGCGTACTTGGTGCAATAGAAAGCAAGACCATTCAAAACAGCAATTAAAATAATACCGAGGAGGATCATAAAGAAGAGGGTAGGTTGATCCTTACCATGGAATGTGAAGACAGTCTTGAAGAATTAAGGTACATCTTCCATCATACCATTAGGGCAATCACCAGACATGCTATCGGGACAGGGGATGTAGGAGAAGATGTTCAAGGCAACCCAGGTAATGAAGATACCACAGACACCTTCGTAACCGACAAGTTAGTTGGGATTCAAGTGCATGAGCTTGAAGAGCTTTTCTTCTAAGACGGATTAACCTGAGGAGAAGAAGAAAGAGCAAACGATCAAAATGATACCAAGGAACAATTTGCTGGAGTCAATTTCATCTTAATTTAAAAGAATGGAAGTGATACCGATAGTAATGAAACCAGAAACAGCCAAGAAAAGACCAAGAACATGTTATCTGTAGAGTTATCTTTTCAAGAAAATGACTGAGAAGGCAGCAGTGATGACGATGTTACCACCTCTAATCATATAGTAAATGGAGAGGGGCATCATAGACATAGCGAAGAAAGAGATAGTGGAAGCAGTGAAATCGAAGAAAGTGGGAATTAAGAAGATTAATTTGTTTGGGTTGAGGTCTAAGCCCTTTTCTTTGGCTACTCTGTTTTCTTCTTCAAATTAAGATTTGAATTATTTTCTCTACCACATGAAAATAAAGTAACAGGCCGCTTCACCTAAAAACATCAGCATTGTCTGCATGAATGGGTGATTGAAGGCTACGCCATCGACAGTACTTCTTTGTTATTGCTTAAAGACTATACCAGTAGCACAGCCTTCGAATAGTAAGGTAACCAATAGAAGGTTTACCTTTAAGGGAGTCATAACCATTTTTATTAATGAATTTGCTTAACTTTACTTAACTTTTTTTAGGTGTTGATGTAGAACCTTTTTTTTGTTGATTTATTTTAATTTAATTTATTTCCGAAATTCTCTCAGTCCTAAGATACCTTTTTTATAATGGAGTCGTTTAATGATAAACTATTTGCTTTTCTATGCAATAGAGGCTGATTCACTTTGAAAGTAACTAATAAATTACTAGAATTCCTCAAAGAATTTAATT
Source organism: Tetrahymena borealis (assembly GCA_000260095.1). Taxonomy (NCBI): domain Eukaryota; phylum Ciliophora; class Oligohymenophorea; order Hymenostomatida; family Tetrahymenidae; genus Tetrahymena; species Tetrahymena borealis. The sequence goes on along the minus strand of JH651285.1, from coordinate 440,001 downwards.
AATTTCCTTTTGATTTGATTTCACTCAATTCACTACCTCTCAATATATTCCTTGCTTTTAATAACTCCAATCACTAGATTCTTGAATAAAACTATAGTTTTACTAGTGAACTAGTTCGGAATTGCACCTTTATTTAGATTAATTAATTCTTAAAAATATTAATAAATATGGTTACGCGCAAAGCCATTCTAAATAAATATGAACATAGTTCAATTTTTTCAATTTAGCTGCATTTTAAAAATTGATTGGAATTCCTCTCATTTTGACCATTTTCTTTTTAATTATGATAGAATATTGCAATCAGTGCCTATTGAGCTATAAATATTATAAATATGATGAATTCAGGTTTATTATTAATAAAGTAGAGAGTAAGATAGTTTTTACATTAGAACTAAAGGATTTTTGATTGGATAAAAATTTATCTTAAAATGTAGAGTATATAATTACTTTTATTCAATTTTTTATTATCATCTTGCAAGTTATTCATAATATATTCTTAAGTAATCTAAGTCCAACTTTTTCACATCTTTTAATATTTCAATTTTCCTAGAAGCATCATAATTCATGGTATTTGTCTCAAATTAAAATAAGGAAATTCAAATACATATATTAAATGAGCAGAATAAAATAACAAACTAAAATAAAAGAGAAGAACAAAAAAGAAAAAGAATATAAAATAAATTATTTTTTTCCTCATTTTTATAATTTTAAATAAGTCATTTATGAAGTAGAAAGACTTTTCAATTTATAATTCTGTTCGATTTGTAAAAATGACCTTCTTTTGGTCATATTTGTGGCTTTCTAAATTATTTAATTAATCGATTGTTTCTTTATTTAGGTTTGAGAATAAAAGAATTAAAAAATAAGTATAGTAACTGTAAGATTTTTCCTCTAAATTTAAAACTATAGTTTCCTTTAATAGTAATCACTTTCAAGTGACAACTCTTCTTCTGTAAGGTATTTTGAAAATTCTAAATTTTGAAATGATTTATCTAACGAAATGTTTATCAAATAGAGTTTTATAGAATTTTTGTTAATGTTGTATGATTGGCTAATAGCTATTTATCGTTTTACCTAAATTCAACGCTAACACTTTACTAGAAGTAAAATTGATTATTTATTGTAAAAACCAAAAATAGAATGAAAACCCGAAAATAGTTTCACGATTGGCTTTATTAAGTTTTTGATTAAAAACAGTATTCTAATAGATTTTTTGTTAGGTTGGTTTGATTAAGAAAATAGATAGATAGATAGATACTTATCATACATAATTAGCAAAGTTTTTATTAAATCCTTTTTTTAGGGAATGCATTCACTTGATTTGCATTGAAATTTACACACATGATTATTAATCAAAGACTTTTCTGATAATATACGATAAGAAAGGTTTCTGTTTTGCCATTAATTTTTCGGTGATAATTTAATAATTTGATCATCAAAATTATTAATTTGCAGACTCTTCTAGTTAGTTTTATGATCCCAAAAAAAGTAATTACTTTTCTTTTTAACCAGGAATTCAACCTAGATTATATTCTTTTGCCTTTATTATAATGGATGTATCCCTTTCGCAATTACTAAAATTTAATTGATAAAATATTTGAAAAGGTTATAGATTTCCACAAAATTGCTTCAACTTTAAATTAAATATTTTGTAATTATGTATTTTCATTTTGAGAATACTTTGTGAACTAATAAAACGAAATGAGTTAAGCATCATTAAATAGATCTTCTTTTTTAAAGAGTATTTCCTTTTTAAAATTAAATTTAAAAAATTAACTAGAAAACATGTGAAAGTAGGTAGTTATTGATTATTTTACATTTACAATCTTTTTATTTAAATGGATAATTTTGTAAAGTCAAGAAAATTAACATCTAGATGATGACGTTTTAATCGCATTAAAATCTATCTATCTGTATTTTTATTAAAAAATAGGTATATAAAAACTTTAAAAAAGATAGAAAATGAAAAGATAATGAAAGCTCTAAAATTTAAAGACATATTTAAAGAAATCTGAGTAGAAAATCTAAAAGAGATAAATTTAGTATTTAAAAATTATATTATTAAGAGCTTATTAGTTTAAATATCTATCAAACAATTTCTTTTCATAAATAAAAAATGCATCAATCAATCAATGAATCAATCAATCAGTCCATATTCAAATATTCAAGGAATCATTTCTTTTATTAAATAGTTAGGGTGAAGAAAATTAATAATTAGATAGATAATCTTTTATTAATTTTAAAAATATATAATAGCAATGTAAAGGCTACTATTGAGTAAAAATAAATGAATGAAGAATTAAAAATATTCAGTAACATTTATTTAATCTTTATCTTTAATTTATATTAAAAAGGCTTCATTGTTCATTGCAGATCTTATGCAAATTTTATAATTTTATAAATTTTTAACTGATAAAATTCAAATGATAAACATGGTTAGCTTTAGCGATTTATTATTGCAAGATATATGAGAGAGTAAGAAATTTGAGTCTCTTAGAAAATAAATATATTTTAGAAATTGAAAGTAATCAATATTAGGAAAGCAAAAGGTATAAGATAAATAAAGAAAGAAAGAAAGAAATTTTTCAGAAATAAAAAATGTAACAATTTGAGTATTTTGAATAATAAATATGTATTGCATACAAACATAATAACTTTTTGAAAGAGTTAGGTATTAATGTGAAGTTAGTTTTTGAATATAATTTAACATTAAATTTAATAAATTATCTGTTGTGTGTGGTATTTATATCCACTTTAGCTATGGTTCTAGTATTTATCTGCAATATTCTATTTATTTCTTTATGGTAATTGCAGGCAATTTAATAGGATTTCATAAAGACTTTTTATAGCTTTTTTTATTCAACTTACTTATTAATTTATCATCTTTCTTTCAACTTTTAACATTAGTTAACCTCTCTTTATTTTTTTTATTAATAATCAAATCCTTACCATATTCAATATTCTTTCTTAAAGAAAAGATTCTTTCATTTTATTAATGTTTAATTCCTTTATTAAATCTATCGTCAAAATTCAATTTCGCAAAAGAATAGTAAATTGACCATATTCTACATTGATTTTGGCAACTGATAAATCTATCACTCAATTTGAATATTCTGAATTTAAATAAATTACTTGAAATACTTTTCTTAAATCCTTGTTTGAAAATAAAATCTGCCTATAAGAAATTGTAATTTTTGTATTTAAGATTTAATTATTTTCTCAATAAAAGCAATGGAGAAAGAAGTATTGTATTAAAGTATTTTTAAACTAAAGAGGTAAGTAACTTGGATAATGCTTTATAAATTTTAAATAACGCTATTGGAATTTTAATATAATTTGGAAGAATAATTTTAATGACATTTAAAACAACTATCTTATATAAATTGTATGGAAATGTGAAGGAAGTAAGGAAGGTAAATGTGATTTAAATAGATTTTATTTCAATGAATAAAGTAAGAAAGTTAGTATTTTAATTAAACAAAAGAAATGAATGTAATAGATTTATTTAATATTTATAGTATTTATTGTAATTTTAATATAGTTTTATTGATGTATCAATTAGGTCATTATTCAATTTAATATATGAACAAGATTATTTATTAATCTCAAAAGTATTTTCAATTAGATGGACGATTACTGTTTTTGTATTTGCGAACGTATTTTTAATCACTCTCTATCTATTTTTTTAAAAAGAATTTTCTTTAATTACTCTTAATAGATAAAAACAAAAATTTACTTCATTTGTCAAGCTATTGTACCAATAATTAAATGGTTTTTATATTGTTTTTCCAAACTCTATTAGTTATTTTAAATTTTCTTCTAAAGAATCACTATAATAGTATGTAGGCTAGATATCCTAAGCAGGATACTAATTCATACAATTAATAAAAGGATTAAACTTAACAAAGTTGGCTTTGCCACTAAGAAAATTCTATGTTAAAAAAAAAATTTAAATAATTATTTATTTTCTAATTTTATATAAGTTTTTTTAAATTACTTCTGCTTCTCCAATTGAACTTGCAATACCCGCTCCATAGCCTTTTATTTATCCGTTTTCCATGTAACATCCATATTCTATTGTAAAAAAAAATAAAGTTCCTAATTTTCTTAGCTCCTAATCTGAGGCTCCAAGACTAAGTAGCCCAATTTATTAGCAAATATCTGCTATTATAGGATCTGCAAGTTATGGTATATGTCCAATTGCTTCAATTTTAAAAAAAAGATATTGAGATAATATTTATCTTCAATTGCAAATAAATAAAGAAATTTAAAACTAAAAATACTATGATGCCAAACAATATGATTATTTTAAATTTAACATTTGTGAAGGTTTTTAAAATTAAAATAGAAATGTGGAAGGATAGATTTGATTTTTTATAATTTTTTAAAAAAATTATGTACTTATTAAATTTAAATATTAATTAACTATGATGTAAATAAATTATTGAAATATGTTATTTACCTTCGTGAATTAAATCAGGCTCTGGAGAGTATTCAGGAGAAGAATGATGTCTAATATATTAAGTGCAAAAGAATACTCTATGAGCAAGAGCATTTAAGAATTCTCTTTGAGAGAGCAACCCTTAGGCAGTTTTTATTCTGAAGCGAGTGTTTTCATATAAATAAGCATCTAAATCTTTTAATTGGGGAATCTTTTAATGAATTTCTATTCTATTTTCTAGGTTTCTTAAGTGTTTCAAATACATCTCCGGGCATGTATTTTAGTGATAAAATTTCAATTTTTGATAGACTTTGACCCAGGTCTCTTCCTCTTCTTAAGTATATTCGACTGTAGGAATTTCTTTACCAAAAATATGGCTTTTTGATATTTTAGCAATTTCTTCTCTCCTTTTTTAGTAAATTTCATCCTATTTTTTTAATAATAAAATATTTAATTTATGATATTATTAACTAAAATATATGTCATTTACATTAAATTAGACGTGGTCTTTATTTTCTTATTCTCCTTCGAACATCATATCATCTCCAGCTTTGTAGTAAAACATAGATTATTTAACAAAATTATTATTTTAATTGAATTACTAAGTGTTATTTCCTCTCTGTTTTTAGGAAACCAAGGAACAACAATAATTTCTTCTTTTTTCATTTATTTTTCAGCTATAGAAAGATTAGTATTGATTTTAACATTTTTATTCCTATTAATAAAATATTTCTTAGATTAAATATTAGAATTCTTAAATAGTAAGTAAGTAAGTTACCTTTATTGAATTGAAAACGATTAAAATAATTAATTATCACTTTTTCCATATTGCTTAAAAATACCTGTAAATATTGATGTAATCTAAAGTTAAAATATATTAAATTAAACTAATTACTGTCATTTCTAGAATCTAGGATAGCAGATTCTTCTAATGCTACTTCAACTCGGTAATATTTACTTCTCTACATTAAATAAGCATGAGTATTTTTTTATAAATAATACTTGAAATTTTACAAATTAAAGTTTTGTTGGAATTGACTATTAGTAGGTTTTTGATAATATTCTTTTGATCATTTTTTTAATATTTTTAATATTTTATAGAAATTAATTATGTTTTATTGAAAATATCTTTAAATTTTTTAAATATCAGACCTAATCATCTTATTAAGAATTATAATATTTGGCAAATGAATTATTTAAATTGATGTTTAATATTGTAAAGTTGTAGACTGATTAAAAAATTGGCTTACAAAAGTGCTATTTGATGAAATTTAAAAATGAATGAAGAGATTCACTAAAGAAATAATATAAAGAGATATTCTTTTTTAGATAAACTGATTAACAGATTTATAATTTTTATTAGAATTTAAAAGAAATAAATGAGTTTAATATGACGGCTTTGATTAAATAGCAAAAGATTGCATCTAGAACAATTAAGATAGATAGTAATAATGATAATGAAATTCATTTATTTAGAATTGAGGATTAAGAATCTAATCTTTGATTACATATTTTTAAAAAAAGTATTATCTGCTAGAAATAATTTAATAATCAATAAAATTAACTGATCATATCAATTTCAATTTTCTATAAGTCTATGCCTAAACTATAAATTTGATAACAAAATTAATATTTTAAATCTTTGAATTAATTAATCATTAAAAAACGCCAAGGAAGTAGAATAAAGTATAATAAACTTCATTCAATATACTTAGAGATTTTTCTAACTTACTTACATAATTAAATTTCTATTGGCTAAAAAAAGGCTATTTTATTAAGATAAAATTACTTAAAATTTTTATAAAATTAGTGATTAATGAATGTGTGGTGTAAGCTCTGTGAAGTAAAAAATATCTTTCTTAAAATTTAGTGTGTATTTTCTTCAAATATTAATCTATAAACATTAAATAGTATTTATTTAGATATTTTACTAATTATTTTAATTAGTAAATAAATACACCTTTCTTTAAAAAGGAAGGTAATTTTTATTCTAGTTAATGATTATAAAAAGAATAATATTATTCAATAGGATTTATTAAAAAATAGCCTATTTCCTTTCCTAAATTTATAATTTAAAAACTCATAGGAATATTTTATTGACTATTAAAAACGATAATTTCTATGATTTATCTATAGGGCTGATACATATGATATGAATAGTTAATTACTTTCAGATTGCTTACTTCTACTTTTATATCACTCAAAGTAATGTAAGATTATTATGAGTAATGATGATGAAGATATTTATAATAATTAAATTAGTAATCTTTTAATTTAAAAAAAGTAAAAATGATGATAAATTCTAATTTAAAAAATAATAAAATTAAAAATGAAGAATTTATATAATTTTTAGAAATATTGATTGCATCATTGATTACATTCTTTGATTGATTAATCATAATTAAAATAAGGATTATAAAAAAGACATTTTAATTGGAGAAGTAGAGAAAAATTAATTTACACATTATTTTTAATTACTTCTTTCAAAGTAAGCATTTATCCTAATATTAACAACAACAACAACAATAAATATGTTTTTATATGAATGAAAGTATTACATTGAAAAATGATTTAAAATAATAAGTAATAATAATAATAAATTAATTTTGATTAATAACTAATATTTTTAGTAATATTTTGATTTATTTCTGGTCAAATAATCCTGTATAATATTATATTCAGTATTATCCCTCAAAATCAAACGAGATTGGCTTTGGTGGTTTGGTTTGGTTTGTTTCCCTTGAAATAAGTACTTAATATTTTATTACAAGGTAACAGAACCAATTTTTTATAGTTTTTTAATCTATTTCAGAGATGAAAGAAATAGATAGTAGATAGATCAATCAATCAATTAGAAGGGCGATTGTTATTCTTGTATTTACGAGTATATTTTTAATTACTCTCAATCTATATTTTAAAGTAGGGATAGATAATTAGAATTATAGTAAAGAGAAATATTAATTTTATTTACTTCTTATGTCAAGCTATTATACCACAAATTAATTGGCTTTTTAATAGTCTCTCCGAATTCCATTAATTATTTTAAGTTTTCTTCTAAAGAATCGCTATAATAATATGTATGTTAGATATCCTATGCAGGATACTCATTCAAACATTAAATGAAAGGATTAAATTTTTCAAATTTAGCTTTGCCACTAAGAAAATTCTAAATTAATATTTAAATAATTGATTAGTTTAGAAGAGAAATATTATTTATTTATTTATTACTTCAGCTTCTCCAGTAGAACTTGCAATTCCTGCTCCATAGCCTTTTATTTATCCATTTTCCAAATAACATCCATATTCAATTGTAAAGAAAAATAAATTTCCCAATTTATTTAGCTCTTAATCTGATGCTCCAAGACTAAGTAAGCCAATTTGTTAGCAGATATCTGCTATTATAGGATCAGCAAGTTAAGGAATATGGCCTATTGCTATAAAATAAAATAAAATTTTAATTAGTTATTACAATAGAATATTTTATAATTTTAGAAGTAATAAAGTGGGTGGGTGGGTGTAAGTAAATAAAAGAATAAAAATCTAAAACTTTAAATTTATCTACTTGTATTAGCATTTAGACAGAAATATTTAAATCTTATCAAAATAATAGATTTAATAATCTTCCAAACTCTCTACAAATATCAAATCATAATTTTAAATAGAATTCAACAGATTAAATATTATTAAATCAAAAACAGCAGGTAAGTATGTATGTATGAATGTATGTATGTATGTACCTTCGTGAATTAGATCAGGCTCTGGAGAGTAATCAGGAGATGAATGATGTCTAATATATTAAGTGCAAAAGAATACTCTATGAGCAAGAGCGTTTAAGAATTCTCTTTGAGAGAGCAACCCTTAGGCAGTTTTTATTCTGAAGCGAGTGTTTTCATATAAATAAGCGTCTAAATCTTTTAATTGGGGAATCTTCTAATGAATTCCAATTCTATTTTCTAAGTTTCTTAAGTGGTTCAAATACATCTCAGGGCATATATTTTAATGGTAATATTTTAATTTTGAATAGACTTTGACCCATATTTCTTCTTCTTATTAAGTATATTCGACTGTAGGAATTTCTTCACCAAAAATATGGCTTTTTGATATGTTCGCAATTTCTTCTCTTCTTTTTTAGTAAACTTTGTCCTATTAATTTAATTAAAAAGGCATGTTATTTAGTTATTTATGGTATTGTAATAAATATACATTAAATTAAATGTGATCTTTGTTTTCTTATTCCCCTTCAAACATCATATCATTACCAGCTTTTTAATTAAAAAATAATAACAATTTATTAAAAATATTTGACTTATTAAATTAAATTACTGAGCGTTATTTCGTGTCTAACTTTAGGAAACCAAGGGACAACAACTTCTTCTACTTCATTTCTCTCAATTATTTTGGAAGGGTCTCTCTTCATTATTACATTTTAATTTCTTTTTATTAAGTATTTTTTAAGTTTGTATAATTCAATGAATGAATGAATTAATTCTACCTAGATTAAATGGTTAGATTGTCTTATTAAAGTTGTCTTTAATCCAAGGAAAATTTTTGGAGGAGTGTATTGATATCTGTATTTAGATTCTGCTTGTAAGTTTCTATAATGATTAATAGAATATATTTAAATATTGTTATGTGAATTTTTTTAGTTTACCTTCATTTAGAGAATGGGAATTAGCAAATCCTTTTTTAGCAACTTCAACTCTCTAATACCTGCTTGTCTAATATAAATAAACATTTATTAAATTTGGTGTTAAGAAATTCTATTTATTTTACATAGGAAAGCTTTGTAGGAATAGATAAGTATATTTTAGATAATATTTCTTTGATCATTTTTGACTTTGTATTTTTAGTAATTATTCTTTTAATTTTCATATTATAATTAAAAAAAGTAAATTATGGGCGTGCTAAATATATCCTAATAGTTGAATCAGTAAATTCAAATATGAGTTTTATCATCTTCGAGTATCTATTTTATTAATTCACATTTACGTCGCATTTTTTCTTATAGTTTTAGAAAATGAAATTAATAATGATTCTTACCATCAAAATGTGAAAATGTGGGGACAGAATTGATTAATAGCTCATATTTTATAGCAAACCAAGAACTTCGAAGAAAAAGAAAAAGGATTGATTGATTGAATGAATGATTAATTGCATACTTGAAAAGGACAAAACTTGATTACTCTTCAAATTTTAATTTGCATGAAAAATCAAAACCAAAATGTGATTGTTACATTACTCTAAATTTTTCTATAACAAAAAAATAAAAAAGAGTTTACTAACATAAATATCAAAGATGAAAATTAAATTTAACACTTCTTTTACCTTTTGATTTTTTTAAATCATAGTTGTCAATTGCCTATCCTTCTCTTAAGTAAATAAATGTAACAACTGAAAAAGGAATCATCGATTGTTTAGAAAAACAGTAATTAATATAAATCAATAACATAAGTAAGCTATGGTAACTTTCTTATATGTTAATTACATTTATTAATTTATCTAATAAAGATATATTTTCTACTGTTTGATTCCTTTTCAATTACATGAATATCTGTAAAAATTAAAAAAATAGACAATTATTTTTGAGTATTCAAGAGATTTATTTGGATTCTATTCTATTCTACATGCTTAATTGATAAAATTATTTATCACTTAAAGAAAAAGAAAATTACTTTGTTGCTAGTAATATCAGTTAATTTTATTTTCTTAGAAATTAGATATGCCTTAATAATTAAGATTATATAGCTTACAAAATTAATAATTAAAATAAATGCAGATCTTTTTCTATCTTCCTTTGATTATTAATAAATAAACTAATTAGATTTGACTAAGCATAAATATTTTGAGTTGTAACTAAAAATCACATTTACCTTAGCTGTTACTTATAAATGAAATGGTTTTACTGAAAAGTACAAACTTAATGTTAATAAAGAAAAAATAAGCTTATCCACAGTCTTCAATATGTTTTTATGCTATTATATTTTATTTTTAAGAAAAAACCATTAATTCTTTTATTATTAAGTATTCAATGGTAAATAAAAGATTTCATGTAGTTTATTAGAACATAATTAGGCAGTCAAATAGACCAAACCTAAGTTAATTAAATTTTTTTTGAAGAGACTATATTTCCTACCTAATGTTCATACAATTATAAAAATTCTTAGCTTTTTTAAATTAATTCTTCCTTGCCTAACTGTAATCATGAAAGATCAAATAAGTCGATGATACAAGTTAATTTTAACTTAAAATATATAAAAAAAGAAAATAGTAAGCTAATTATAATATTTGATTTATTCGTACCGCAACTTTTATTTTTTAACTATTTTTCTATTAAAAATTAATTCTTCTATAACATTTAATTTAATTGAGTAAGATTTTTCAAGAAAAATAATACATGGAAACAAAGCTTCTTTTGACTATCAAAAAAGATAATGACAAATTTTTAAAAAATTTAAATTAATTTGGTAATAGGAAAATACAAATTAAAGGAGTAAATTACTTGAATTTGAAATTCGCGATTGAAAAATACTAATTATGTATTAATGTTAATAATTTTTTGAGTAATTAAAAAGCCAAATTATACTAGAAAATAAATATTTTGCTTAATTTTAAAGTAATCTTTTACAAGTAAACATAGAATTTATATTTTCGGATTTATAATAAAATGATATTCATAAAATAGCGAATATATCCAAAAATTACGTTAGATTTATTTATTCTATACTTCTCTCTATATCAATTTTAATATTTAATCACCTATATTCATCCTTTCATTATATTCCCTTCAATAAATATGCTAATTATTTATTACATTTTGAAAATACATATTCTTCTAATTTTATCCTTATAAAATTACATTTTTCATCTTTTTCAATAATTCAATTAGAATAGCTAAAAATATCTAATTAGACCAGTAGATTTGTTTAAAAAATTAAAGAGGATCATTCGAATTATTAAGAGAGATATTAAATCGATTCCTTAGTGTAGTGGTTATCACGTCAGTCTAACACACTGAAGGTCCCGAGTTCAAACCTCGGAGGAATCATTTTTTTTAATTAATCAAGGAAATTTATTTAGTATAAATTTATGGTCAATGTAATTAAAATAAATAAACATATATATTAATATTAATAATTATTTTTTTTTACTAAATATTTCAATAGGTATATAATAAGTTAAAAATATATTTAAATTATTAAAATAATTAATAATAGAAAAAAGTTAATTAAAAAGAATTTTTAGAAAGTAATTCTATTGAGAAATCAAAATAAAGTTCTAATATTATTATTCTCTAAAGAAATTCTTTTATAAAATCTATTTTATATTTAAATTTTTTATAATATTAGCTTTTAATTATTCGAAAATGTAATTTAAATAATAATAATGGAAATTTGAATAGGGTTTGAGAGCAATACAATTAATCAAATTCCCTTAAAATATTATAGCACTTATTCCAAAAATTTTTAAGTTAAATTACATACATATCCATCTTTAAATTCTTAATTATTGTCTTTGGTTTTTTAAATATTAGTTTATTTATCTGCTATTATAAATCTTCATTTATAGCAATATAATTCTTAAATGGAAAAATAGATGGTTAAATTGATAAAATATATCCTAATTTAATTAACATTAAATTCATAATACTTAATAATAATGTGTAAGTTAATTAGTTTTTAGGAAATCTTTTATAATAAAAGTAATTTGATTATTAATTTTTATCTACTAATAATAATATTATAAAAAGAAATAAATACTCAAGATAATTTAAAATAAAAGATTTTAAGAATAGATTAATTTCAATTTCAAATTAATATATATATCCTTTAATTCAAATATTATTAACTTTTAATTGTATTAGAAATTTTTTACATCATTTCTAATTGGGAAATAAAAATCAAATTTTAAGAATTTTAATCTTTTTTATTTATTTAATGCTTGTATTTTATCTAGGAATAGAGAAGTTAAAGATTGATTGATAAATAGATAAATTAAATCTTTCTTAGATATTACTTTTATAATTTAAAAAACAAATGGGAAAAAAGCAAAGCAAATAAAAACTTTACAATAAAGAAGATGTTTGTTAAATTAATAAGAATCTTAAAACTTAAATACCAAATATTATTAATTTGGTAACAACAAATAGATAATATTTAAACGAAATTTAATATTATGGATAAGACAAATATTCCGTAGTTTTGAAAGCACTTGATAAGTAGACTGGGAGTTAAATTTACTTAAGAATTTAATAGTATAAACAGGTCAAGAATAATAAGGAAATAGAAATAGATAGGTTACTCAACTGTTTTTCTCCATCGGATGAACTATTAATTTCAAAGTAATATCCACTTTGGGAATAAACAAACACTCCACTCTATTATGTTTAAGAGTTTTAAGATGTCGAATATGAAAACTAAATTTCAATTAAATCCAACTATGAAGATGTTTTTGATCTTCTCCAAGTATATTTATTTATTTCGTTAATTTTAACTAATATTATTATACATTCTAATTTTTAGATAAATCCTTACATAATTGGCTCTTTGGTTGGCAGATATACGTAGACTTTTAATTACATATAAATAATAAAACTCTCTTAATTTTCCTAATTTTAGTTTAATCTAGCTTGAGCTATATGAGATTCTTATGAAATACTTATCAGAATGTAAAAATCTTTAATAGATAAAATTGTATTTGAAGTAAGTATTTAATTAATTAACCTGTAAGAGAAATACAAAACATAATTAATTCATTTGAAATAGATTAAAGAGTGTTGGTTCTCTTAAAATATCTGAGCTACTTTCAGCATTATAGATGTGCAGTCAACTCTCCAGCTTATCTTTAATCTTTTTTGATATAATAAATGATTAAAATGATAGCGAGTTAATTCATTTAAGAAACATCTTCTAGAATATTAGATATCTCACTAATTTATCAAGACTGGAGTTATATTTTAAGTAATTTCGCTTCATATTTAATTAATTAATTTTAAATTTATTTTATATTATTTATCACCACCACCCTTCCATTTGTTTATAATTTTTATCAAGTTATTTAATCTACAATTTTAATTATCCCTAAAATCTATTTTCAATTATTTATAACCCCCTTCTCGAATTAATGCAATTCAAATTTTTTTTTGTTTTTTATCTTATTTACAAATAAGAAGGGATGGATTAGAGTATAAATAAATAAAAACAAATAAATTTTCAATAATTTTATTATTTAATAATTTTCAAAGTGAGGTGATAATAAGCGAAAGGGATTTTGATTAGCTTTCTTCATCATTTGATGCAGTTAAGAAAATAGAATACCTTAATCTTAACTTAAGGTAATTTATTAATTAAACAAATTATATCTATTAATTTACATTTTTAATATTAAGGAAATGCTAAATAGATAATTAAAAGTTGAAATTTTTAAGCCAAGGAATTAGTAAATGTTAGCATCTCAGATTCTTATAAATGAATTTCAAGTAATTAATTTATTTAATTGGATTTAAATGCATTTATTTTAATTTATTTATTCCATATTAGCTAAAATACAATCAACGAGGAAGGTATAATATCGTTATAGAATTCGATAGGGCAATGTACTCTTATAGAAGAAATAAGATTAAGTTTTATGTAAATTAATTATTATCATTATTTGATCCATCCTTTTTTAAAAAAATGCTATGCTATATAGATCGTGTTATATAAGATCTGAAGGATTAAATGAGCTAGGTAACGGAATCTCATAGTGTTTACAAATTAGTGTTTTAGAATTAGATTTATAGTAATCAAATAATTATTGATATTATATTCCTTAAACTAATATTTTTATCAAGGAAAAACAAAATTCTATCAGATGGAGTAGAGTATTTCTTTTAAAAATTATCAAGCTGTTAGAACTTAAAACGATTGGATCTATAATTAGAGTAAATAGTCTTAATTTACCCTTAAATTATTTTAAATTTAGCTAATAATATTTAGGGAAAATGAAATTGATAGCTATGGAATAGAGAAGATGTCTGACCAAATTAAAAATTTGATTAATCTGAGAAAAATTTAATTAAAATTAAGGTATTTATTTAAATGTTTATTTGAAGTAAATAGTTTTAATTATTGATATTAATAAGAAATAATTAAAAGATCAACCCATAATAAGTGAACTAACTGATAGAGTCCTTAAGTTATATAAAGAAGCTTTCACATATTGAATTATCTATGTAATTAATTATAAACATTTACGAAATTTACAGTTATTATTTATTTTGTAGTAACACAATTAATTGGGATTCATCATTAGATAAGGAATTAGGAAGACATTTTAGAAATTGTAAATATTTAGTTAAATTATACTTAGAGGGATAACTTAAGTAATGTTTTTATTTTTAATTAATCTTCCTTCCTTAACCAGTTTATGTATTTATTATTAACAAATAGTCAAAGATAAAAGTATATCTTGCCTTAGCTCAGAAAATCTTTAAGGCTAGTTTCTATATTTATTTAATGAAATTCTCTCTAATATAATTAAATAAATAGTATAAAGTATGTTATAGTTTTTTACCAATTTCATAAAAGGAAATTAAGATTAATAATAATTTAATAAATAACTTGTTTTATTAACCTAACTAACAATATAAAATTATTCATTGAATATTTATTGATTAAATTATAATAACATAGAATTTAATAGTCAAAATTTTATTATTTAAATATGTATTAAAAATCAAGCTAAAACTTATTTATTTAAATTAAATAATGTCGATTTACATTTATTTATTCCTTTTTTTAATAAAATTCCTTAAATTAAACCTTTAATTTATTTCTATTTTAATAAATTGAGTCATTTGGGTTAGCTTTGTTCATATCCTCTATATAATTGATCATAAACTTTTCATTAAAATTTTTAATCAAACAAAGTTGGAAAAAATTTGTTTATTTATTTCTTCAAAGTTTGATGAAATTTAAATCATTTTATAATAAAATGATTCCATTCTTATTATAATTATATTATTAAAATCTATAGGATACTGTTAAGATTTTCAAGTATGTACAATAAATATATGGTAATTGATTTCAAGTTTTTATTATTCTTAAGGATATTGCTTTATAAGTTAATAATTACTTATTTTACACAAACTCTTATGTCATTCTTAATTTATATTAAAAGTCTCTAACATTCTTTTATTTCAGAATTAAAACTATTCATTGATAAGCCAAAATATTAACTAATCTTAGGAAAAACTTATTTTGTATTATTATAAATACTGAGTAAAAGATAAATTCTACTAGCTTACTACTTTGTAATTAAAAATTATAATAGAAAATTAATGTTTTATTTAATAGATTATTTATGGAAAATAAAACAGGTAGGTAATAAATCAATCATATAAATCATACAAAACCAAATTTGGATTATTTATTATAAAGAACGAAATAAGCTTATTATAAGCTGTTATAGACAGTTTATTGCATTCAAATTCTTTCACAGTATTTAAATACTATTTAGAATAGCCTTATTATTTATTAAAATACATAAAATTTATAAAATTTCCACTTTTAGCAAATATTTAAGCTGTTTCATCTGATATCTCATAGAATTCTTATTAATGAATATAATTTATATTTCTGATCAAAGAAGTGAATTGTATAGATTTTAATGATTTATTTAAATGCTTGATTACATCTAATGAAATAAAATTTATGGTTTGGTAGGAATTTCTTCCTCTTTATCTCACTAAGTAAGGTGAAATTATGTTGCAATGATCAAAATTATAAAAAAGAGCTTGTATTAGAGTTTCATACTATTCTGTATTATTAGAATCTATTTGAAAAGTAATCAGTATTCTATTTACATGATTTAATATCTATTTAGTTTCTCCTTTATTATCTTTATGAATCAACCTAACCAACTTATTATAAGAATTCACATCTAAATTCTGAGGTTTAATATAGTTCATATAAGATTGTATTATAAATAAAGCACAGCTGAATAAAGATAGTATCAATATTATGTACTCAAATAGAGTACATTCCATAGAGTTCCATAATCCTATGAATAGAGATAAGGCGAACATTTTCATATAAAATAGCATTGAGTTTTGAAGATAGAAATAACTATATCCTAATGATAGGATATTTTCATCATAAAAATTAATAGTAGGTATTGAAGACAATATCATAAAGAGATCGCAATGAAAAAATTAGAAAAGACTACAAAATATTGTAACTTATATTGATCTTGTCTTAATAAAATTGACAACTGAAAACAAAGCAATTAAACATGTTATAAAGACAATACAATAGCTCTTCTATGAGCATTAGATAAGAAGAAGAAAATATGAAAGAAAATGAATCAAATTTGTAACTAACTAAAATACCAATCCATTGAAAATCTTCATGAAATAATCCTTCCTGAAGCACCATTTGAGTTGTTAAGCCAAATGAATTCTTATATCTTTAGTTTTCATTACGAATTTGTTCATTTTTGTAGTTAAGATTCAATTTCTACTAAAATCTTCTTTCTTATATTTTTGTAATTTTGGTTTAGTATTTATATCTTTGTTATTAATTATTTTACTTCAAAGCAAGTTGGAAACATGAGATATTACTTAAAATCTGATAGAAACCATATTCTTAATTTTCGTCAAATATTAGCATTGATCAGTCAGTCAGTTTAAATTATGAATTTTGAAGTATAAAATATATTATAATAGATTTACTACAAAAACCAAATAAATAAATATCTTCATTTTAGCAAAGAATTTTAAATTTATTACTTTTATAAGTTTATAAATATTAAATAACATTCATACTTTAAATTTCCTTTACTATTCTTTACTTATATTAATTTTTTCTAGTATGATCAATTACTTTTATATAACATCTTTATCATATTATCAGAAGTATCATTACTGCTTTAATAATATTATAATTTAATTTTATTTTATTAATTGCATCTCTATTTATGACCAAATTTCAATAGTATAATGATCAAATGACCATGGCGATTTTATTAGATTTTAATGCCATTGTTTTGAAAATACTAATAAGTATATTAAAAGTGAGGTATGTCTACATCTTGGAGAATGAAATAGCTAGTTTTTTTAAGATATTGACTACCCTAAGCTAACAAGGCAGAATTTAGACGTTTAATTGGCTAAGTGGAATTCTAAACCAAATAAAAAAAATACTTTTCTTCTGATAAAATACAATTAAAATTAATTATTACCAAATTGGGAATCTTTCAAATATTAAATTATTCACTACAAAGTATAACAGAAGAGATTTTTTTGGTTACTAAGAATTAAGGAGAATATCTTAAATAAAAATATACTAAGACAGAAATTTTATTATTACATATTTTATTTAGTTAAGGAAGTTATAATAACAATTAAGGTCAATAGGAAGACTACTAACTAAATCCTATAAAAATTAAAACAAAATTAGTTATTGGCTAAATTATTAAAATTGAAGGATATTTATTAGTTCTTTCCATCGGTTATTATAATAAAACAGATTTTAATTGAGTAAGATCAATAATATTTCATAAATCTAGCTGCCTAAGATAATTATAGTATGTAAACAATTACTTTTTAAAGGATATTATTCCTTTAATGAAGAGTCATGAATTAAAAATTTTTATTAAATTTAATAGAAAGAATATTATTGTTTATAATAATACTAAATATGGTTCTATTGTAAAAGGACAAGATTTAGAGAAAACTAATTTTAACAAAAAATTTATCTTAAAAAATAATATTATTAATCTTTACAATAATTATAAAATAGGTATTGAATGTATACATAATTCATATATATATTTATATTTAATTCACAATTATTATCAACAATTTATCTCATATATATTACATGGTTAATAAAATAATATCTGGTCCATATCTATATCCTCATTCCATATTATTATTTAATTTTATAATTCAGTTTTATTTTTAATAATTTAATTTGCTCTTTATTTTCTTAATAAATTTTTATTTAACTGCATAAAAGATCAATAGGTTTTGGCTCCATTTTAAAATAGTTTTTTAAATTAAAATTAATCTCTTTAAAGATCTCTCTTTCTTCTCATGTTATTATCAGATTATATATCTTAAATTAATTAATATTTATATTTGTAAGTTAAATTCCTTTTTTATAAGAAAATGAAAATAAAAAAATCTTAATTATCATTTTAATTAAAAGTAAATCTAGATATACAAGATATATACTAAACTTTATTCTCTAATCTATATATTTCAAATCTTTATAACCTTAATTAATATATATAACAAATTGTTAATATTTAATATTTTAAGCTAATATCAACTATCATTTTTACTTATTTTAAATTAGCTAAAACCTTCTTTTTTTCTTTTATTAACTAAATTGCTAGCACCAAATAGCATTTAAAGAAAATTTTTCTTTTTTTAGAAAAAATCTACTCTTTTTAGTAAATTAACTTTACAAGATTTTAATATTTTTAATATCATTTCCCTCTGGGAATTTATTATAATAGATAGAGGTTTTATAAGACTCTAAACTTTTATTTAAACCAAAGTTTTTACTCTAAATTACTTATTAGGTTAATAGTTTGAGGGAGAGTAGGTTTAATATATGAAGATGTACTGTTTGTTAATATAATACATAAGGAAGTAATCACTCATATAAATCATACAAAATAAGATTTGGATTATTTATTAAGTAATATGGATAATGCTTATCAAATGCAATAATTGATATTAAATTGATAAATAGTTGTTATATTTTTTAATTATATTTCTTAATATATTATCTGTGCTTTTTTTCTACGAAATGATGAGTATAGCAATTAATAAACTTAATAAAATTTCCACTTTTTGTAAAAGCTTAAGCTGTTAAATAATAATTTACTTCCACTATTCTTGGTAAATTAATTACCCTTATTAAAGGTGCAAATTATTGTACTTTTAGGTGTTTATATATACTATTATAAAGTATGCCTACTTATTTAATTTCTTAAAAGGATCCTATTCCATTTGTACCTTATCTAATAATGTATTGAGAAAATATTTCACATGTATCAAAATTATAAAGTATAGCTTAGAGTAGTCTGGTTTAAGATTGCTCATCTGTTGGGGAAATATCATAAGTAATATAAATTTTTTTGATATGTCTCAGTAACCTATTAAGCTTTCCTTAATTATCTAAGGCCACTAATTTAGATAACTATTTTGAAGAATTTATATCTAAAGTATTAGGAAATTAGTATACAATATATGATTAGACACAAAAAATTAAACAGCTTGCTAATGCTAGAACCAGAGAGGCATCGAAGATAATCCCATTTTTATTTAGCTGTAATCCTAAATAAAGAGTTGTATAATATAATTTCATAAAAAACATCATAGAGTTTTAAAGGTAGTAGTAGCCAGATCCTGTTTTTAAAATCATTTAATTTTATGGAGAGAAGTAGATTGAGCGAGCGAGTTAATCAATATGAATAATTAAACAAAGTAAACTTATAACAGTTAGGCTTATTGATTTTGTTTTGATGAAATTAACTACACTTAAGCAGATAGGCATAGAAAAGAATAGAATTAGAATGACAAAATCATCATTTTTGTTCAAATTTATTTTACATATAAGAATAAGAAAAGAAACATAATGTACTACCATAGCTGTTGTCTATAGTAGTATTCCTTTCCATTATCTTAAAGAGAAAGAGCAAGAGCAAGTTTTATTATTAGTTTGCCAAAAAAACCAAGCTACAAACCAAATAATCCAAATCATAACTTTGAAAATAATTTCAAATGCAAACTCTCCCATAATTATACTTTTCTACAATTCCCTACTTCTTATTATTTATTATTATTGAGAAATTAGAAGCGATTCTATTAAAGTTATTGATAGTTTTTTTTGAGATGAATATTATCAATATTGAAAGTAACCAAATCTTTTAAAAATAAATGATGAGATTCAAACAACTCTATACTAGAATAAATCTTGAGTAGATCGATGATATTAGTTACTTATTTTCTCTTATAATAAAAATAGAAAATGAAATATTTGAAGTAATATAAATATATTTCTTATTTATTGATATTTTAGTTGATAAATCTATCATATAAATCATGAGAAGTCAATCAAATTCAGATTATTTATGTTAATACTTATTTACATAAACTTTTTATATGTAGTTAAAAACAAGTTATTATTTTATATATCTTTTATAGAATTTAAATATTCTTAGCAAGAAAGAACCTTATTATCTATTAAAATTAATAAATTCTATAAAAAATTAATTAATAATTAAATTGGTATATATGATTTATCTAAATATTTTATTACATTTTATGTAATCAATTTTATGGTTTAATACCAATTTCCTCCTCTATTTTTTATTATTTATGGCTAAACTATTTCATAAAAAATAAATAAGATTCCTTTGCATTCTTTATTATCAGAAACTACTTATAAATTAATAAGTATTCTCATTTGGAATACTAATATCTATTTAATAATATTTATAATATTATCTTACTAATCAGCTTAATCAGCATTTAATTAAAACTTACATTTACAATTTTAGATTTAATGGAATCCTTAATAAAGTTAAATTAAGAAAATAAGAAAATATTGCAGATTATAAATGTTAAAAAGATCATTTATTTTTTTATTTCTACATCTTTAAAATTAATGCTTTTTATACCCAGCCATACTTTTAATTTCACTCATCATAAATAAAACAAATATATACATTTCTTATTAAAATAATGATTATCCGTTACAGTACTCAATACTCTCAATATAACAGTATAAACTCACTTATTTCTAGTTAATAATACTTTATTACTATTAATCATATGAAATAACCTAAA
The DNA here is from genome assembly GCA_000260095.1 of Tetrahymena borealis. Classification (NCBI taxonomy): domain Eukaryota; phylum Ciliophora; class Oligohymenophorea; order Hymenostomatida; family Tetrahymenidae; genus Tetrahymena; species Tetrahymena borealis. Next base: position 418,717 of record JH651285.1, on the reverse strand, counting down.
TTATATTTTCAAAAGTGCATTTTAATTTTTATAAAATACTCTAAGTCCCCATAAATTAGCAAACCTCCCCCTCCCCCAAACTTTACATACCTTTGGTGGGCATTCAGTTTTTTTAGAAGAGTCATTTTAGGGTGGGTACCCCTTTCGTTGGCGTGGTTTAATTTTTTTATAAAAAAAAATGTACGCTAAAGTTATGCGTTTTTCTGGTACCAAAAATGGTCCTAGTCTATATCTCTGTAGTAAATTTTAGTAGGGAAAACAAAATAAATTATCAGTTTTTAATTAATTAAATTTGGGTAGATGATTGGTACAGAAATCGTAAATTATATTTTTTGTCGTTGAAATAACTATTAAGAACTAAAGTTAATTACAAACGTTGTTATTATTATTACTAAACTTCTTTTGTTTAACTTACATATAACAATAATATTTACTAATTTAACCATCTACTACTTCATAGTTCTTATTTTAAATAAAAAGCTATATTTGAAACACATTTATGAGTAATCCAAAATAATAGTTATAAAAAAAGTTTAAATGGTCATTATTTCAATTGCGCGCAAATAAAAAATTAAGTGTGGTTAAAAAATCAATTTAACATTATTGATACATTTATTAATATTATGCAATTAATATTTCCAAAAAAAGGGATTTGAATGATAATTTTCTTATCTTACAAGTTGAGAGTTGAGTTTTACTTTATTTAGAGTAGTAGTGTAGATAAATAATGATAGAAGTATAAATAATAGATATAACACGAATTCGAGTAGCGCGCTAATCTTTAGTTAAAAGGGAAAATTACTTTAAATCTGGATTAAGATTTATAAACTAAAGAGACATTATTCAATAGGAAACGTTAAAGTTATTTGAAATATCTTTTACTCAGAAGAAGAAGGAGAAAAAGAAGAAGAAGATAAAATTTAAGTTAATTTCTTCAAAATAATATTTTTTAACAAAATCTAAAGTTTTATTTAATTGAGACAAAAGAAGAAGTAAAATTAAAAAAAGCTTAAAATGGTTGTCAACTATAACTTTATCTGTGTATTGTTATTTTACTTTTGGTTTGTTATAAATGAGACAACCTCAAAATAATGCCCTGATATAAAAATACTCAACCCATATAAATCAAGATCATGGATTGTTGAAGGCATTTAAATTCATAATTCTACCATCCGTCTTCTCAGAGGAGGGAGTTAGCCAGGAACATCATAACCAATTAATAATATAATGGTTTGGGATATGACAACAAACCAAATGCTAAAAATATTTGACATAGACATCTAAATTAGCAAAATGCTCTATTGCAAATATAAAAGAAAGCTATTAGTGTTAGGAACTCATAAAATATTGGAAATTCATCCCCTTAACTTTAATATTATAGATGAATACAATATTGGAGGGACTCACATCGAAGATGTAGAAGATAGCGATGGTCTATTATTGATTTCTAGAGATTAGGGTAATCCCTTTCTATATGATATTTATAAAAGGTAAATTGTAGAAACTCTACCTTATTAATACTTGGATATTTATGGAGAGATGTGGGCCAAAATAGTTACTTTGAAGGATTATAAATTGTTTGTTAATGCCAAACTTATTATATTTAATAGAATTAATAACAAAATAATCACTTATCTTGGAGCATCTGTTCCTAAGCCAGCTATAGTTTCTAGAGTTTGCTCATTTAAAAAAGCAAACTTTTTAGTTACAGGTAATCTCACAAACATAATTTAATTAGGTAGTATTTATAATGATTCTTTAGGATAAGCTTAATATTAATCTCATGGATTTTATACTGAAGTATACTATCCTACTTCCTCTCCAGTACCAATAAAATTTTAAGATTTATATTGTGTTACAAAAGGTGAGGATTATTACATTATAGGGCTTATTTCTAGAGATGACAATGATAGTACAATATATAAAGGTGCTACAGTTCTAAAAATTAATATTGATACTGATCCTTAAACTTTGTAATAATCGTTTAGTTTCAAGGTCTAAGAGTAATGGAAATATAGGAGATGGAGAAAAGATATGGAATTCTTTCTATTTGATGAAGCCACACTTCGAGGACATTCAATAAGTGAATACGAGCATTATTCTTATGAGTTTCTTGAAAGTGATGAGGCGCAGTGCGATTTTGAAGGTGATGGAGTCATTGATAGTTATTGCAGGATGGCTAAGACTATATGTCACTGGGTGTGGAATCTAAATATTGGAGCCTACTTTTTGGGCCCAAATTCGGATTATTTTTTTTATGCAAATGATAATTAAAAAGGATATTAAATAAGAGATTGGAATTCAACAGAAATTTTGAGATTTTAATTACCTCGTTTGATTGATAAGAAGTAATTTACAATGAGAAGAGTCTTACAGTATAGTAAAAGCACTTATAAACTCCCTTTTGATACTTATATTTTAAAAATGTGCTGGAATTTTAACTTCTATTCTGAAATGATGGCAGGACATTAAACCAACGCAGGATTTTATATTTATTAGCACGAAACAATGGATACAAGAACTACAGATACTTACAATGTAATTTCTTATATGAACCCTTCTTTAAATCCTGAAAAATACTTGAACCCTTATGATATTATCGTTGCTTTCACTTACAATAATGAACTCCATGTTTGCGTATACTATACTGTTTTAGAGATTACCATTAATAATAATGGAGATACAGTTGATAATTAGGCTTCATATTAATATTTTTCAAACCACAATAAAGAATGTTATAAAGTAAGAAATGGTTAAGTTTTGGCTTTCTATTAATTAAAATTACCTACTCCGTTTGAATATGGAAAGGGATTAAATTAATACTCTAAATGTGTTCCTTATTTTGACGGTGGGTTTCTGATATGCAGAAATCTAAAACCAATGTTAGAATTCTGGTCTTTATAAGATTATTCGCTTGCCAAAACAGTGGACACTCCTGGCTGCAATGGAAACTATGATATAGCTGTTCACAGGAGTAGATTTTATATTGGTTGTGAAGGTTCTATTATAATTTATGATACCATTAATAATAAAATAACACCTTTCATTCAATTTGATAATAAAATTCTATTATTTGTAGTTGTAGTTGAAGATATTCTTGCTGCCGTTTTTTCAACTATGGAGATTATGGTTTATGATCTCAGACCACTAGATGGGTCTTCAATTTTGGTTTTACATTATTATGATCCTTAAGATTGCTGTTTAATTAACTCAATTGATATTCACCCAGTAACAAAGAAATTAATGTGGGCATCGATTATTTAATTAAATTATATTGATTTATCCCCCTGCTTAGAAAATCCAAATAACTGTTTAAATTGTGAAATAAATGCTTATTTTAAATATGATCCCAACTTCTCATTATTAAAATAAAAGTATGAAAGAAACTCATGGCCAATTGCCTAGCCTTAATTGTATGTAAATCCTAAATTCTTAGATAGTGGGATAGGAACAATAGAGAGACCATACATGATGGATATGAATATCATTCAATTATACTTTAAAACGCATCTTTATAAACAAAATATTGTTAATTTTTAGAAAATTACTTTAAACATTTACATAGACACTAGCAGAGAATAGTTTATGAGTAACTTTCTCCTTGATTGGGTTCATGATTCCACAGAGATTAAATTTATTCCCTGGGATGGTTCATTAACTCCTACAGTATCAAACAAACTAATAAAATTAGTAATTAATAGCTCTAAATTCTCCAAGCTCTCCATCAATAATTGGGGATAAATTGATATGACAAATATTTAAATTGTTTGCCCTGATTGCATATCGAATTCTCTATCTTTTTCGAACAGTGGAGAGGTATATCTTCGTAACTTTATCTCATCTTTAAATCTAGTGGATCTGATAGAACCAATATAAGGATAGATTGACACAAGAGTTTTTCCTAATATAAAAATTAATGTAGATAATGTAAATAAATTTGTATTAGAGAATCAAAAGATCTAAAATGCTATAAGCGAAGATTTAAATAAAGTCTCCTTCTTTACATTTAATAAATGCAACTAAGTAATTATGAAAAATATAGTATTTTCTAACATTGTTAATCAAGAGAGTATATTTGAGTCAACAGAAAGTAGCATAATTCTTGATACAATCCTCTTTACAAAGATTAATACTTGCATAGATACTCCTACTAAGAGAACCAAATTCAACATTATTCCATTTTAAAAACTAGTTGCTTCTAATATTTAGTTTGTGGATAATTAATTATGCGATATGTGTCTCTTTTAGAATATTGTTTCAGAAAATAACTCAAACTAATAACTCATTTCAATTTCAAATGTAGATGTAATCAATAATAAATTTGATAAATACTAAAATTCGAGAGTTCTTTTCTTTAAAATGTCTCTCGTTTCCTTAATCTCTTCTGACTAATAAATTGAAATAAAGAATGTGAACTTTAAAAATAACAAAGGAGAAATTAGTCTTGGAAATACTTATTATTTTGAAATCATCAAAGTTTCATCTCTTCTCCTCTCTTAAATTTCAATTGTTGATGAAAATTTAGTCGGTATTGGTAACTTCAATAAGATATCAATTATTACAATGAGCTCTGTGAATTTCATCAATAGTTAGTTCTAACCAGAAAGTCTTGTAAAAGAAGCTGATAGGAAGAGGCTAAGTTTTAATTAGAATTTGATTCTTCTATAAGATGTTGATTCAATTAGTTTAATTAGTTCTTAAATTATAGGTCTAGAAACAAATGGAATAGTTACTATTTAAATAGAAGAGAGCAGTTCGGTATTCATTTAGGACATGCAAATGAATCATTGCTCGTTCTACGACTCATTATTTATATCCATCTCTAATTTAAGTAATGAAATAAAGAATATCTAAGTATTAGACTCTACATTATCAAACAATCTAATTTCAACTGAAAAATCGCATATTTAAGTTGGCTTATTATGGATTAGAGCTGAAAGATCATTAACTAAGATAAAAGTATATAATTCCTCTTTTTATAATAATTAACTCTCAGTGAATTAAAATACTCAAAAGAAATCTTCACTGTCAATAACTATTGAAAACTCTATCAGTGATCTTACAATTAAAGACTGCAACTTTAATAATTACTACCCAATGAGTGCTATAGGAGATCTCTTCTTAAATGTCTAAACATTTTTAATTGAGGGATCTACATTTTAATAAAACCTAACTAATCTGATTAATTCAGTAAATCTATCTGACACTGACCCTCTATTTTTTCCACAGTTATTTTCAATATTTGAAAGAATTAATATAAAAGGAGCTTTCATATAAGCTTAAGCTTAAACAATAACGATGAATAAATGTGAATTCTAAAATGGTATATCATCTGAAGGAGCTGTTTAAATGTTCCCTAATAATAACTTCTTATAAATTAATTTAGATTAGTGTACTTTTAGAAATCTATATGCTAGTCAAACAGGGACTGCTTTTTATGTCTCTTCAATTACCTCACCAGCAAATATTAAAATAACTAACTCGCATTTCAGTAACTTATGGTTAGGCAACATTTAAAAGCTGTAAAAAGCTCATCTCTACTTTGAATCAAGCTAAACAAACTAAAATGATATTACCATATCTAATCTCGATGTGTATAACATAGGTTATGTTCAATAAAATAATACTAACCCAATAGCAACTCAGCTAATCTATTAAGAATCCTTTATTCTTAATTTATCTAATAGCAAAATAGAATAATCAAAAAGGCTAAGAAGTTTAGAAGAAAATTTTTATTTAAAATAAAAGATAAAACCTCGATATCAAAAGCAACAAAACGAAAGATTACTTTTATCATCCTTTTCAGATTTATCAAGTTTAATGTAAAATCAAATATTCTATGGATCTTCATTAATACAATCCTTAAAAGGAAAAGTAATTCTTTAAGATTTAGAGATAAATGGAAATGCTTTGATTAATGATAAGTATATTAATGTCCAATTTAATCTATAATAACCTAATATTTTAGCAGCTGATTCAAGCTTAGTTGAAATCAATAATCTCTCAATACAAAATCTGAATGTTAACATTTATGGAGGTGTTATCTTAATTTAAAACTCAATAGGAAACACATTAAAAAACTTAACTCTATAAAATCTTCAACTATAGAAGTAATAAGTTGAGCAACTTGGCGTTACAGAGCTATATTAAGAAATAAGTTAGCCATTAGCCTTTATTATTTGCTTACAATCTGATTGCACCTTATAAACTCTTACTGCCTCTTGTGATGTATCAGGAGTAAATAGATGCTTAGGTAGATTAATTTACTCCCGTGAAGGAACTTTTATCTTAAGTAATTCTAAAATTTCTAGTTTTTAACTTTAAAATCAAAATGGTACAGCTATATTTATCGTGAATCCAAAACAAAAATTAAATATAGAAAATACAAGATTTGAAAATTTATATACTTCAAACTGTGGAGGTGCTCTATACATCTATTAAAATAACAATAAAATATAACTCGCTACATCAATAACTGATAATATTTTCAGTAAAAATTTTGCAGAAAATTATGGTGGTGCTATCAGTATTGAAAGCACCTTTGATTAAAGTTAAGACAAAATGAACATATCAAGTAATCAATTTATTGAAAACTCTGCCAATATCAGTGGAGCAATTTATTTCAGCTCTTATTATTTTGATCCAATATAGCTTAAAACTAATTAATTCAAGAACAATAAAGCTCAAATGGGTTCAGATGTATACTCCAAACCTTCAGGATTCTAAGTCAGATTGATATCAGATAATTAACCAGATATACTTTTACAATCGGACAATAATGATTTTACTCTAACCCATGGTTCAGGTCTATAATTACCCAGGATAGAGGCAGATCTATTCTATATCGATAGTCAAGGTAATTAGCTCAGTGTTGATGCATCATTACTTCCTTCACAAAAAGAAATTTTGGAAATTTCTATAAGTTTTGATAAGAAAACCCCTATTAAATTCTCAGATTCTAAAGGTGCTTCTCAAGAATTTTACATTAGTGGGAATTTATTTTCATCATATGATTAAGACTCTAAGAAAGTGTACTTCTCTAACATTGAACTCTTTGGAAAAGAAGGCTCAGAAATTTATTTGATTATTACTTCCTCAATGATAAAAAAGAAATAATTTTTAGATAAAGATGGAAATTTATCTTATGAACCTTATAGATTTGTGATTAGTATAAAATTTCGTGGATGCTCTAATTATGAAATCGTCACCTAGCACTAAATATCAGCACTTTCTTCAAATATCAAAAAATGCTAAATCTGTCCAGACCTATCTTATTCTAAAAATAGTGAAGTATGCGAATAATGCCCTGTTGGTGCATCTTGTAAAGCAAACTAAGAGATGACTATTCTACCAGGCTATTGGAGAGCATCTCAAGACACATACACTATTCTTTCATGTCACTAAGGATCTGGAAGCTGTATTGGAGGATAAGCTGTAGAAAATTAACTTTGTGAAACTGGATATATAGGCCCTTTTTGTTCAGAATGTGATCTTTTCAATCTAAGAGGAGATGGGTAATATTCTCATTTTGGTAAAACTCTTTGTAAACCTTGCACATTCAATTTCTTAGCAGTGGTTATGCTATTAGGTACCTTTTATGTTTCAATTTATCTGACTGTGAGAGCCATTAAATCAAACTCTAATTTCATAAAAGCTAAGGTAAATAATTAATAATAGTATAATTTATTTCTATTTTAAAACATTCAATTTTTTTATAAAAATAGATTCTTGTAAAATTCATGAAAACGATTAAATTTAAGAGAATCAGAGAAGTAGAGTAGTTATAGAGCTAGAATATTTTGATTAAGCTTCTTATGACTTACTTTTAATTGGTTAGTATTATAAGAACTGTCAATATCAATATTCCCAAATTTTTACCAGAAATGTCATTTTATCTTGGTAATCCAGCTACTAACGCAACAACCAATATTAATTGTATCATGCCAGAAAGCCTTTTTAATATTCAATACATTTATTATAGTTTCTTCTTGTCTCTCATCATCCCTTTTCTCCACTTCTTCATATTCGCTTTGACTTTGAAGTTTTAAAGTTTATTGAATAAAGAAATTATGAGTATTAATGATCTAAAAGCAGGAATAATTTTCTTCTTTACATACTTCCAACCTGAATTTATTTATTAAGCGATACAGCTAATTACTTGTAAAACTATTGATAAGAAATCATATAATTAGGCTAATATCAGCATTGAGTGTAATTTAGAGGCACCTTACTTAGTAATATTAGCTTTTATAATTATTCTTCTAAGTTTCTTAATTCCTTGGATGTTATATGCTAAATTAACCGCGTTGAATAAGAATGAGTAATTTAAGAACAGTGCATTTTAATTGCAGAATTGCTAATATGCTTTCCTATGTATTAATTATAAAAAAGAAACTTATTATTGGGAGTTCATAAGAATGGGTGAGAGGCTACTATTCATTCTTATTGCTAGTATTTTCAACTCTAATTAAGTCTTAAAAATTCTTCTACTTGTGTTTATTTCTGAAGGATACACATTCCTCCTTAAAAAGAAGAAACCATTTAAAAATGAATAGTTTAATAATTTAGAAATTTCTTCTAATCATGTTATTAGTGCAAGTTTCCTCCTAGCTGTAGGAATGTATTCTGAAAATGATGGAGAGACTGTAGATATTATCTTTTATATAATTTTCTTAATAATAAACTGGGTTCTGATTGTATATATAGGTATACTTGTCATGCAAGAAATTATCAACAAAATAACTGATAGAATGATAGTTTTCATAGAAAAAAATAATTCTGTTAGATATATCTTTGAAAGATTCTTGTATTGCCTGAAGTATTTACCTTTCTTTAGGTTAAATTTTGATTTGAAATTATATTTGAACAAAAAGAAAAAACCACTGTTATATGAGAAAGTAAGAGACATTTTCCTCCAACTGCTAAGGTTACCTTAAGAAGATAGAAATATTTTCTTCTTGAGCATTAAAGAACACAGAAATTAGAGTAAGTTCATCTCAAAAATGATGAGCTAATTTAAAACTTAATATTAAATAAATAAATCTTCTCTAATGAATTAATAACAAACGTCTCCTTAAGAAAATTTATAAAAGAAATTAGAATCAGTGAGTATATCCTTATCATAAGGTAATGTATCTATAATAAATGCCAAATAAGCCTATGATTAATCCCCTATAGATAACTAATAAATATTTCGTAAAAGTTTATTCTAAAGCTTTAATTAACTAAATAAAGATAATTTTATGTCGACAGATAAAATAAAAGAGGATATTATTTCTTCAAACGGTTCTTAAAAGGAATCAATGAGCATTCTTTCTTTAGATTAAGAAATAAATGAGAATACTCAAAATCGAAACTAAATTTTTGGAGGAATATCAGATATTATAGAATTAAAAGCCAAAGGATAAACTTTATATCAATACCCAGTAGATTCAATTAAGAGACTAACACCTGGCTAACCTTCTCCTCTATTAAAAAATCATGATTAATAATAGTACAAATACCCTAATGACGAATAAGGATTAATAAATGACCTTCCGTCTCCTTAATAAAAGAATTTAGATTAATCATCATTTTAACTACCATCTGAATCACTAAAAATGTTTATAATAAGTTAACCTTCACCTTTATTAAAAAAATTCGATTCTTCATTTTCTTAAATATTAAAGAATAATCGGACACTAAGCAATTCTAACGGACTATTAAAAATGAATAATTATCTTGATGCAACAAATGATGATTAAAATAATGAAAATATTAATTCTAAATCATCTTAATAATGAAATTGATGGATTGATAAGAAGCTAAATTTCGATTTTCTAATATTAATATCTAAAATAATATATTAATGTATAATTTATCTATATTCTTTACTCTAAATTCTATTCAAAAATTTATTTTTATATAACTTAAACTTTCTTCTAAATAATACATAAATATTCATTTTTTACCATATTTTTACATTTAAGAAACTTTCATAATATTTTGAACTATTTAGATGAATTAAATTTGTTAACAATTTGAAAATAATAAATTTACTTTATTCGTTATTAAAAATATTAATTACATAACATACATATTTAACAAAATTAAAAATAAATATAGAAATAAATAAATTTGATTTTTCTATTTATTCAATTATTAATTAACTCTCAATTTATTATCCTAATACCCTCCTAATATATTTTTTAATACTATATTTTACAAAATTGTTTAGTTATTTATATAGATGAAGGTCAATATATGCACTACTTTTTTACAAGAGAATATAAGAAAGAATATAATTATAAATAAATAAAGATTAATTTCTTAAAATAACTTAAAAAAAACAATTAATATTCAAATTTATATTTTGCTATAAAATAATTTATTTCTTATTTAATTATCATCTTTCATTGCTTAATTCGTCAACTATGAACATTATATTTTAGAAAACATTAAATTATATAAATAATATTTGTTAATTTTTACCATAACTCTTTCACCACTAATCTCTTTATTCTCATTATTTAAGTTTATATAGCCTATAAATTTTCTAATCTTCTATTTGAAAAAATTAAAGATTAATTTAATAAAAAATAATAAAATGGTAATGAATAGGCAAAGCAAATATAATAATATAAAATTCTACCCTAATTCAAGAGTTAATTTGGTAAGTTATGAGCAATTTCCTAAAGCAGACCCTAAACCACAAGCACCTTTATCTCCAATAGTATTGTCTCTATTAAGTTTAAAGAGTTAAGTAAAAAATAACATAGTAAGCAGAGAGAATAAATTTGTGTTCAAAAGTGGAAGAAATTAAAATAATATAAAATTCTACTTTAAATAAAGAGCTAATGTAGTAAGTTATTAGCAATTTCCTAAAGTAGACCCTAAACCACAAGTACCTTGATGTCCAATGGTATTACCACTATTAAGTTTAAAGAGTTGAGTAAAAAATAAAATACCAAGCAGAGAGAATAAATTTGTTTTGAAAAGTAGAGGAAAATAAAATAATATAAAATTTTACTCTAATAATAGATTTAATGTAGTAAGTTATGAGCAATTTCCTAAAGCAGACCCTAGACCACAAACACCTTTATCTCCAATGGTATTGTAGCTATTATGTTTAAAGATTTAAGTAAAAAATAACATACCAAGCAGAGAGAATAAATTTGCATTGAAAAGAGGAAGAAAATAAAACTATATATAATTTTACACTAATAAAAGAGTTAATGTAGTAAGTTATAGGCAATTTCCTAAAGTAGACACTAGACCACAAGCACCTTGATCTCCAATGGCATTGTAGCTATTTAAGTTTAAAGAGTTAAGAAAAAACAATATACCAAACAGAGAATAAATTTGTTTTGAAAAGTGGAGGAAAATAAAATAATATAAAATTGTACTCTAATTAAAGAGTTAATGTAGTAATTTATGAGCAATTTCCTAAAGCAGACCCTAGACCACAAGCACCTTGATCTCCAATTTTATTGCGGCTAATATGTTTAAAGATTTAAGTAAAAAATAATATACCAAACAGAGAATAAATTTGTTTTGAAAAGTGGAGGAAAATAAAATAATATAAAATTTTACTCTAATTAAAGAGTTAATGTAGTAAGTTATGAGCAATTTCCTAAAGCAGACCCTAGACCACAAGCACCTTGATCTCCAATTTTATTGCGACTATTAAGATTAAAGATGTAAGTAAAAAATAACATGACAAGCAGATAGAATAAATTTGTGTTGTGGAAGAAAATAAAACAATTTAAAATTGTACACTAATTAAAGAGTTAGTGCAGTAAGTTATGAGCAATTTCCTAAAGTAGACCCTAGACCACAAGCGCCTTGATCTCCAATGGTATTCCCACTATTATGTTTAAAGAGTTAAGTAAAAAAATAACATAGTAAGCAGAGAGAATAAATTGTGTTGAAAAGAGGAAGAAAATAAAATAATTTATTTACTTTAAATAAAGAGCTAATGTAGTAAGTTATGAGAAACTTCCTAAAGCAGACCCTAAACTACAAGCACCTTGTTCTCCAATAGTATTGCTGCTATTATGTTTAAACAGTTAAGTAAAAAATAACATAGCAAGCAGAGAGATTAAATTTGTGTTCAAAGGTTAAAGAAAAGAAAACTATATAAAACTTTACTTTAATTAAAGAGTTAATGTTATAAGTTATGAGCAATTTCCTAAAGCAGACATTAGACCACAAGCACCTTTATCTCCAATGGTATTTCCTCTATTAAATTTAGGTTAAAAATAACATAGTAAGCAGAGAGAATAAATTTGCATTGAAAAGTGGAAGAAAATAAAACTATAAAAAATTTTACACTAATTAAAGAGTTAATGTAGTAAGTTATAAGCAATTTCCTAAAGCAGACCCTAAACCACAAGCACCTTGATCTCCAATGGTATTGTAGCTATTAATTTTAAAGAGTTAAGTAAAGAATAACATACTAAAGAGAATAAATTTGTGTTGAAAAGTGGAGGAATATAAAATAATATAAAATTTTACTATAAATCAAGAGCTAATGTAGTAAGTTATGAGCAATTTCCTAAAGTAGACCCTAAACCACAAGCACCTTGTTCTCCAATTCTATTTTTCCTATTATATTTAAAAATTTAAGTAAAAAATAACATAGCAAGAAGAGAGAATAAATTTGTTTTGAAAAGTGGAGGAAAATAAAATAATATAAAATTTTACTCTAATTTAAGAGTTAATGTAGTAAGTTATGAGCAATTTCCTAAAGCAGACCCTAGACTACAAGCACCTTGATCTCCAATAGCATTACCGCTGTTATTTTTAAAGAGTTAAGTAAAAAATAACATAGTAAGCGGAAAGAATTAATTTGTGTTGTGGAAGAAAATAAAAAAATAAAAATTTTTACTATAAATAAAGAGCTAGTGATATAAGTTATGAGCAATTTCCTAAAGCAGACCCTAGACTACAAGCACCTTGATCTCTAATGTTATTGCCGCTATTATATTTAAAGAGTTAATTAAAAGTAATATAGTAATCAGAGAGAATAAATTTGTGTTGAAAAGTGGAGGAAAATAAAATAATTAAAAATTTTACTGTAAATAAAGAGCTAATGTAGTAAGTTATGAGCAATTTCCTAAACTAGACCCTAAACCACAAGCACCTTGTTCTCCAATGCTATTTCTCCTATTATATTTAAAAATTTAAGTAAAAAATAACATAGCAAGAAGAGAGAATAAATTTGTTTTGAAAAGTGGAGGAAAATAAAATAATACAAAATTTTACTATAAATCAAGAGTTATTGTAATAAGTTTTGAGAAATTTCCTAAAGCAGACCCTAAATCACAAGCACCTTGATCTCCAATATTATTATCGCTTTTATATATAAAGAAACTTTTGAGTCAATAAAAATTATAGGAAATATTTACCTATATTTAAGTGTCAATTTGTTTGCTAAAATATTTTGTTGAATAAACTTTTAATTGATAAATAATTTAATTTTTGAATATTATTAGAATAATAAGGCATTTACATATTTAAATTAGCCTTCTTTCATTTTTTATTGTAGAATATTTTTCTACCCTATTGTATTCCTAACAAAATTAAATTAAAATTTTAAATTTTTGATAGAAATTAATAAAAGAAAATGTGTTATCTTTTATATATTAGGGTTCAAAATTGAATGTTTCTAACCAATACAATATAAAGAATTTATAACATAAAAGGTGGTTGTTAAATTATGAAATTTGAGAATGAAAATGAGAAAATTATACAAACTAATTTTTTGAAAATTTTATTAGGAAAATGGAATAGTTTAATGTATATCTAGATATTTAGATAAATATACTTAATTTTTAACTATTTTTCTATTAGATGAGGTAAAATTATGAATAGAATTCAAGATTAAACAGTTTATAACTAACTTTTTAATATGATTTATCTAACCTTTAGTAAAGATTGAGCTTATAGATTAATCTTAAATTTTGAAAATAAATTTTCAGACATTATAGAATAAGAAAGTGATATAGAGGAAGCAATTTAATGATAAATTTACTTGTTAGAGAGGAAGATACTCTTTAGAAAAGGTACCTACATTTAGAGATTGGTAGTTCCAATGGATAATTACTATGAGAGCATAGTTATATTTTAACGGCCTTCAAATTTTACAAAAGATTTAATATATCTACTTCCAAAACATTAATTGAAATAACAAGCTTTTTAAGTATAGGAGTTAGTAAGGTAAACTCTATGATTTAAGAGGGTAAATTTTTTTTTGAAATAGTATTTAATAAATTAATTAAATTAAATTATGAATAACGTATGTTTGATATTTTTGATAATAACTAATTTTATTTCTTATGTTGAAAATCATTTATATTAGATATATATATAAATATATATATAATAAATTACATAAGTAGTTTTTAATATTAATAAATTAAGTTAATATCCATAAAGATAATACAGATATTGCTCCTTTATTACTTTCATTTAGTAATACTTATTAGAATAATATTAAAGGCAACAAATATTAGTTTGAATATTGAGGATAAATAAAGGTTAAAGAAAGAATAGGATCGGAATTAAACATGAATTTTCATTAATAGTAGAAATAAAATACTGAATTAAGTTCAGAATTCATGTAGCTCTGCAATTAGCATGAACTAGAACCATTTTAAACTTTTATGTAGTTTAAAATCTTAAAAGATAGTAGAGGTTATGCATTCTAATAGGTATTAGGTTCAGGAGGATTTGGCATAGTAATTAAAGCTCAAAAAAATGAGAGAAAAGTAGCTATAAAGTGTATTAAAGTTGAAGGAAATCTATAATTATTATAGAATGAAGTGAATATAGCAAAAAAGTTGGGTGACAGAAAATATTTTGTTGAAATTATTGAGGATTTTTATGAAGAGGACATAAATACATACTTCATTGTTAGCGAATTATGCGATTGTATGATTATAGATTATAATAAATAATAGACTAGCATTATATTGATTAAATTTAATTAAATGAAATAGGTTCGCTTTTAGATTTAATAGAAAGTGGCAATCAATTTACATGGAGATAAGTACATAATATAACAAAACATCTCTTATAAGGACTCAAGAAAATGCAAGAAAAGGGAATTATACATTTTGACATTAAGCCAGATAATATAATGTTTTGCTCTTCTACCAAGGAATTCAAATTCAGTAAGATCATATTTAGCAAAAACTATTATCATAATTCCCCAATCATCATCTTTAAATGTAAAGAAAGAATAAAAATTCATATTGACATGTGAAAAATGAAGGAATTAATATATCTCTATATCAAATTAAAGTAAAAGTAGCTATATTTAATATATTTTGTTTATAAAAAGTTGATTTTGGGATATCAAAAATTGTAAAGGACAAATCAATAGAATAGACTCAGATTTTGAATGTAATTTTGAAAGATTATGAATAAATTAAAATTATATTTTTTAATGCTTGTAGGATCAGGGATAAGGAACATATTGTTATATGTCTCATGAAATAAGATAATAAATACCTCCTTACACTTTTAAAGTATATTATCTTAAATTAATTAATTATTTGCAATGTTACTAAAGTAAAATTTATATATTTATGTAAAAGGTTGATATATACTCTTTGGGGATAACAATTTTAGAAGTTATCTTAGGAAGAAAAATTAAATTTGAAGAAGGTATGAAACTTCGTACTGATGGCTATAATTAAGTAGTTCCAAGTTAGATAATCTAGACAGAATTTTCAAAAAGAATAATCTTTAACATGGTTAGATAATTTCATGTAGATAGAATGAGCACAGACTAATTATTAAATGAATTAGAATAAATTGAAAGATCTGAATTATTTATAGGAATATAAATTAAGAAGAAAAATAATGTAATAGACTAATTGATAGTAGGCTAGTAATTAAGTAAAAATATTGTATCTAACTTTGATAAAGCTAAACTATCTACAAACTTATTTTCTGATCGAATTATTCCTAATCTCTCCCAATATCCAAATATTAAGTGGCTTCATTTGAATTTAAAGTAATAATTTTTTAAAATATACTAATTTAATTTATAAATTCTATTAAAAATAAATTGATCTTACATAAAATATAATATGAAAATAATTTAAAAATATTTTTCATAAGATTTTTAAATTTAAATTTTTATTCTCAATAAAGCTTCTAGAAATATTGAAAAATATAAATTTTTAATAAAAAATCAATAAAAAATAAATATCTAGTTAAAAGAGATTTAATCTCTAAATTAATTGTCAAAAAATCAGAAAACTAACTATTTTATAATTTGTAAAAGCGGAAATCGAATCAGCGATGAAGGGGCTAGTAAATTAGGAGAAGGCTTATCTAAACTCAACAATCTGACTTAGTTAAATTTATCTCTAGGGTAATTAATTGAATTAAATAAATATTCAGTTAAAAGAGATTTAAACTCTAAATTAATTGCTAAAACATCAGAAAACTAACTATTTTATAATTTTTAAAAGATATAATAAAATTAGTGATGAAGGGGCTAGTAAATTAAGAGAAGGCTTATCTAAACTCTACAATTTGACTTAGTTGAATTTAAATCTTTAGTAATTAATTAAATTAAATAAATATTCAGTGAAAAGAGATTTAATCTCTAAATTAATTGCCAAAAAATCAGAAAACTAACTATTTTACAATTTCTAAAAGTGGAAATCAAATCAGCGATGAAGGGGCCAGTAAATTAGGAGAAGGCATATCTAAACTCAACAATTTGACTTAGTTGAATTTAAATCTTTAGTAATTAATTGAATTAAATAAATATTCAGTTAAAAGAGATTTAGTCTCTAAA
>JH651285.1:336445-398542 GCA_000260095.1 Tetrahymena borealis | reverse complement strand
AGAAGGCTTATCTAAACTCAACAATCTGACTTAGTTGAATTTATCTCTAAGGTAATTAATTGAATTAAATAAATATTCAGTTATAAGAGATTTAATCTCTAAATTAATTGCCAAAACATCAGAAAACTAACTATTTTATAATTTGTAAAAGTGGAAATCAAATCAGCGATGAAGGGGCTAGTAATTTAGGAGAAAGCTTATCTAAACTCAACAATCTGACTTAGTTGAATTTAGATCTTTAGTAATTAATTAAATTAAATAAATATTCAGTTAAAAGAGATTTAATCTCTAAATTAATTGCCAAAACATCAGAAAACTAACTATTTTATAATTTGTAAAAGTGGAAATCAAATCAGCCATGAAGGGGTTAGTAAATTAAGAGAAGGTTTATCTAAACTCAACAATCTAACTTAGTTGAATTTAAATCTTTAGTAATTAATTGAATTAAATAAATTTTCAGTTAATTGAGATTTAATCTCTAAATTAATTGTCAAAACATCAGAAAACTAACTATTTTATAATTTGTAAAAGTGGAAATCTAATCAGCGATCAAGGAGCTATTAAATCAGGAGAAGGACTATCTAAACTCAAAAATCTAACATAATTATAGATAAATGGAACTAAAATAATAGAGTTATATTAATTCTGAGCAAAAATATTTGATCACTAAATTAATTACTAAAATTTCTAAAAATTTTAATCATATTTTTTTTATCTTTGAACTATATTTTAATAATTTTATATGTATATTTCATATTTAATAAAGTTTAAATTAATTTTACTAAAATCACAAATTTAATTATTTTCAATAATAATATCACATTTAACTATCATTTTACAGTATGTGGAATTAAATTAAAAATTTATATTAAAGGAAATAGTTTAACTATCTTAAAAATAATTTAAAGATTTCCATCTCCCTTATAAAGTTGCCCTTTCTTCCCCATTAACCTCTTTTTAGAATGTTTTTTAAGAGAAGCTAGCTCAACTATAATTTATTATTTAAAAATAATTTATGTAATATTTTATCTTTGGGAGTATTTTAAAGTAATTTATATCAAGAATCTTTTTTCAAATAATTACATTAATCAAACAAACTATAACTAAAAAAACACAAAATAACTTATCTAGCTACTTTTTTAGGTATATAAAGATAATAAATAAATTAAATTTCAAATAAACCAACAATTAAAATATTCCTTATTTACATAATCTCCAAAAATAATATTCCTATTTCATATCCCATTATATGTTCTTCTAGTAAGCAAATTATTAAGATTCAAATTGTAAAAATTATATGTTTACTTGTTAATTATTATATATAAATATATGATTAGTGTTTTTTTTTTTTCAAACAAAATTTTCACATGATACTAGAAACATAATTTCTAAACTTCTTCCAAAAAAATTTTCATAGAAATATTATTAAATTTAATTATTTCTTCATTTTTAATATGTTTGGTGTTATTGATAAAGCAAAAAGTGATATTTGTTTAATAATCAAAATACCTGCAGGGAAATATATGAAAATTAGCTAAAAATAAACAGATATGATAATCGATCGCTTGGTAGATAAATCGTCTTTAAATGATTTCTAATATCAAAAACTTTCAAAAAATAAGGTATAGATATAACACCATGCTTGTATATTTATTAATATTTAAGAATATTTCTAATAGTATTAGAATATTAAACTACTCAAAAAATGCAATAAAATAAACATTAAATTAATGATAAACTATTATTTTGTAAAAATAGTTAAATTTATAAAATTATATTTTTAAAAATAACAGTAAATTTATAAAAATATAAAAAATGAAAGTATTACAATAATCCTTAAGTTATCCTACTTTTGATTTATTTTAATCTAAAAATTTTAATTAAATTAACTACCGTAAACATTATTAAAACTTATTTACGAAATCCAAAGCATTAAAAGATTGCTAATAAATTTTTCTTGAATTTATGACAGATGTATTTCTAATATTTTGGATTTACAAATAAATATTTTAGTATTGTAATAAATGAAAAATATTATTGAGAGCAATCACTAAAAAAAGAAAATAAAATTTAAAATAATAAAAAAGATAGATCATTTAAAATTATTGAAATACATTTTTAACCAAAAATAATATTTATGTATTTTTTGAAACTATTAATATTATATGTTTTGCTAATTCAAATTTTTTGATGAGAATATTCTATCATTCAAGGATCACCAATCTTCTGATTTTTAATAGTTTTGATTGTAGTTCGTATGATTTCTAATAATTTTAACTATTAGATAAAAAATAGTAAAGATAAATTAGAAATAAGAATAAATGACAATAAAAATATGAAAGATTTTACATTATTTATAGGGATGCTATAGTAAGATTTTAATAATTTTTTAATATTGATGCAAAATCACAAGCTCCCTAATAATCAATATTATTATACCTATTATGTTTAAATAATATATGTGACAAATAGAGAATTAGTTTGAAAAGAAAGTAGAAGAAAATAAAAATCATATATCCTAAGCAATACCCTAATTTAAAATGCTAGTTTCTCTTTAAGAATAGAAGAGTTAAGTAAAAAATAACATAATAGAGAATAGATTTGCAATCAAAAGTGTAAGAAAATAAAAACAAGTTAAAATTTACCTCAAATTTAAATTTAATATGGTAAGCTAAGTGCAGTTTTCCAATTTAGTTGCTAAGTCACAAGATCCCTAAGATCCTATTTAATTTTCCCTGTTTTTTAGTAATAATAATAAAATAGAAAGTATAAGTTTGAAATAAAAAGTTTAAAATAATAATAAAATAGAGTTTTACTTTAAATCTAGAGTTAATTTAGTTAGCTATGGTATATTTGCTAATTCTGATCCTAAATTAAAAGCTCCCTAAGGCCCTAGTCTAATATGACTTATATAATAATTTAAATAATTAAGTAAAAAGTAACAAAATAGAGAGATTAAAATAAAAGAAAATCAAGCTGTTACCATAAATTCAGAGTTAATGTAGTAAGCTATGTGCAATTTTCTAATGCAGCTACTAAATCATAAATACCCTAGGGTCCAATTTTATTATCTCTATCATTATAAACATTTAAATAAAAACTAATTGAGCAAAGAAAAAATATTTAAAATGAAAGTTGAAGAAAATAAAAATAGTAAATAATTTTACTCTAAGGAGATATATAATGTTGTAAGTTAGGAGCAATATCCTAAACAGGATCCTAAATCTTTAGCGCCACATTATTTAATCATATTATTTCTTTTATTTTTAAATTGTTTAGTAAACAGTGCTAAACATCTAGAATAAATATGAAAAGAAAAGTAGAAGAAATTAAAAGAATATAAAATTTTACTCTAAGTTGAGACTTAATGTAGTAAGTTATGATAAATATGCTAATTCAGCTGCAAATAAATAAAGACTGTTACATTCTATTGAGTTCATCCTTTAAGTTTTAATAAATTAGATATAGAAAGAATAATTGTAAATGAAAAGTAATAGAAGAAAATAAAAATAATAATTTATGTTACCATAGGGAGAGATTAAATGTAGATAGTTAAGAGTAATCTCTTAATACTTTACCTAAATCAGTAATACCTTAATATTCAATACCATTTTAACTTTTCATTTAAAGTATTAAGTAAGAAATATCAAAATTGAGAAAATAAATTAGAAATGGAAAGTAAAAGAAAATGAAAATATTATAAAACTTTACTCTAAATTGAGAGTTAATGTAGTAATCTATGATAAATTATCTAATCCAGATGCCAAACCACAAACTCCCTGATGCTTTATCATATTCTAACTTTTTTATTTAAGTATTTATGTAAAAATCTGCAAATTAGTATTAATGATTCAAAATTAAAATAAAAACAATATTTTATAGTACCATAAATTGAGATTCAATTCGGTAAGCTAAGAGCACTCTCCTAATCCAGATCCTAAGTCACAAGCACCTTAAGGCCCAATATTATTTTCTCTTTATTTAAATATTTAAGTAAAAATCAAAAGTTTAAAAATAATAATTCTAAATTAAGAGGAAAAAAATAAAACAATTTTTTAGTTTACAATAAATTGAGAGTTAATGAAGAAAGTTAAAGGCACTTTCCTATTCCATAAGCTAATTCTCTAGCACCCTTAGGCCCAATCTAATTTTAACTTTTAAATAAAAGGAATTATCCTAAAATTTTATAATAATGAAAATAAATTTAAAATAAATAATAATTAAATACAGTAAATTGAGAGTTAATGAAGTAAGTTATGGACACCTCGATAATTCAAAGGCTATAATAGAAACCCTTTCATCTCCAATCTTATTTTCCCTTTTGCATTTTTAAGAGATAAATAAAATTAACAAAAATTTATAATTTTTAAAATTATTAATTTATTTACTTAAAAGTTAAATGCAATTAATCTTTAAAATAATTTTGACCAATATACTTTAATTTCAAAAATAAAATAATGTATATGCTAGTTATTACTTAAAAGATATTTACTTCTATAAATTCTTTCAGTTTCATATTTAATCAGGGTTTATTTTTATATTTTTTGTAATCTTAATGAATTTATTAAGTTTATAGTGCTCATTATTTTTTTCTAACTTCTATTTTTTTAAAATATATTTACCCTCTTATTCTAAATTGCCTTTATCTCCTAATCCATTAGATAAATTAGTTAATGTGTGAATTATTCATTAATAATTTTAATTTGTTAAATTAATCTTTTCTTTTAAAATAATTTAAATTTAAACTTAGGATCTAGGAAACAACAGAGATTTATTAGATCAACAATATGTTTTTAGTGATTTATTAACCTTTTTTATATTTATTCTTTGCCTTCTTTTTTAAAATTTTAAATAAATATAGAATCTGATTAATGTATTTCTAATAATTCACCTTCTAAAGATTCTAATAATATCCAAATTAAATTGGAAGACACTTAAGTTTAAGATAAAAATTTAATTCTCATTGATTCAAATTTACTTAGGATTTAAGCTTGTTTAGATGCTAGAAAATCTTCTTAAATTTTATGCTTCAACTAGTTCCAAAGATTCTTAATTAGATTTCAGATCTAGTGAAAAAGGTAGCCAATCTGAAATCATAGTACCTTAACATATAATTTGGAAGTGATATTTTAAGATAAAACTAGAGAACTGTTAGTATTGAAATCCCATCCTAAAATATGTATTTTTTAAGAATATTTTGATCTTATTTAGCATTTTCGTTGACTTTTTAACTACCAGGTTTTTTTTGTGAATGAGTATGTTTCTATAGAGCCTTCATAGATTAATATTCCTGACTTCTTCTTGTCAATCTTAAGCTTCTCACAAAACAAAACTAACTTCCTACATTTTCTATTTATTAGTTAGTGGTGGGTGGTGTAATTGTGACAGAATTATTTGAATATCCTTAAAAAATCAAAAAATGAAATAGTCTGATGAAGATACTTTAATTCTAAGTTTATTTGTACTTTTTCTAATAACAAAATAGATTATAAAAATAAAAAAGGTATGGATTAAATTTGTAATAAATCTAATTTATTAAATTGTTAAAATAAAATTTTTGGGATAAGGGATATAGTATTTTAATGGATAATTTTGAAGTCTCCAAGATAAAATATAAATTTTATGTATCCAAATTTTAGATAGAATAATTCTTTTGAATAGATGACAATATTAGGTTTTCTCTTTGAGTTAATTAATTTTAATTATAATATAATTCTTCTATAGTTAGTAATTGTTGATATTATATGAAAATAATGAGATTTTAGATCAAAGTAGAAGATATTTAGAGATATTAAAACATGTTAAATACATTAATGGATTAAATTATTAAATTAATTTTACATATTTATTATTAGAAATTAAATATTTCCAAATTAGATTTAAAAATTATACTTAACATATTGATGGATTATCTACCTTATAACAGAATTTTAGATATTTCTTTAATGATTTGTAAAAGTTTCAAATTTTTTGAGAATAATTCCCAAGTAATTATTTATTGTACATATAAGCTAGCTAACTAATGATTTATTGTATTTATTTGACTTATAAAAGGAAAAGTAAAGGATGGAATAACTTAAATTTAATTAAAATATAGAAATAAACAACTACATACATTCATAATAAGTGTAGGAGTAGTAATTTATAGTAGATTTAAATTATTTAATATTATAGAGTCAAAATGGTTAGGATAATTCAAGCTCTGAGTTTTATAAAATGATCTCGATTCTTTCTACATACTCTGTTAAATGTTAAAATTATTATTATTAATCTGATTCTAATAGTTACTTGAGTCTCATCACAAGGTTTCTAGCAATTGTTTTGTTATCATTTAATAAAAATATTTCCTTTTTATTATTTATAAGATTATCTAAAATATCTTCTAATTATTAATTTTTATTGATATTTTATGATGGATAGTAGAGGAAATCATCAAATAATTTCTAAATGGAATCCTCGCCTTATAATCCTTGTTCTAAATAATTTAATTCACTACTAATTTATTATTAATCTGATTCTAGTAGTTACTTGTGTCTCATCACAATATTATTTGCAATTGTTTTGTTATCATTTAATAAAAATATTTCCTATCCATTTATTATAGGATTACTTAAAATTTCTACTTATTATTAATTGTTATTGATATTTTATGATGGATAGTAGAGGAAATCTTCAAATACTTTCTAAATGGAATCCTCGACTTATAATCCTTGGTCAAAATAATTTAATTCATTATTAATTTATTATTAGCTAATACACTTGTAAGAATCTTAATATTCATCTATATTGGTAGAAGATTTCAAGTCAGAACGAATAATTTAAAAAGAGCGTAGTTCTATTAACCCACCTAGTAATTCAAAAAAAATTTTAAACATATCTAGAGTAGAAAATTTCTGATCATGGTTTTATTATTCTTGTTATTATTGTTATTATTAATTCAATTAATTTTGAATGATTTCTTTAATTTAAATATTTAAAAAGTATTTTGATTTAGAAAAATAACTGTTGTGTCTTGTAATGATATTTTAATAATTTCTTTTTAGATTTAAATGTAACTTGAAAAAATTATTAGATTGTTAATTTTTTATCAAGAATTCCTGGGCCAGGGGGATTGATTTATTCTTTTCACGAAACTTCTACTATTTTTACTGCAAAAAGGAAATTCTTGCTTGTATAAAAAATAGAGAGTTTGCATATTTCTTTTTTATAATAGTTCTTTTAGAGAAAGTACTTTTTTACTTTTATTAGATTAACTTTTAGTAAAGGTTTATTTCTTAACTTTTTGAAACACTCTATTGAAACATAGTCATAGTGAGAAAATGTGCAGCTAGAAGATATGATGAATTAAATATGCGCGTTTTTTGAGAGTTATATTTTTAATAAATTAGTTAATGAATAATTAATTATACCAATCTATTGAAACTCATAGATTTTTAATATGTAAAAACAGTTTTCTCAAAATTTTATTAAGCTAGAAATTTATTTTTTATGAAATAAGGTGGGGATTAATAATTAGTTTTCAATTTGTATCTTAATAGTTATTGATTTTGTAGTTATATCAGGTTACTCCTTCCTTATAGATATTTTCTCCCTCTATAGATCAATCTTAGTAGTAAATATCTTTGTAATTATTTTAATTTGATCTTATAATACTTTCTTTCAATACAAATCTCTCTAGATTATTAATGATGTAGAAGTAATAAAATTAATGAAATAACGTAAGGGATTGATTTAGAATTGAATGATAAAAGAGTATTTTACTATTTTTATAAAGCTTCTTTAGTATATTCTTTAGCAATATTTGCTCATTAATACATCAAAATACATAAATTATTTCTCATAATTATTATCAGAAATAGAGATAATAATCACCATTCAAATATTTTCATATTTTTGATGTATTTTTTTAATTTTTGATCAAGAAATTTATGATAAAAAAAAATCTTAGTAATTTAGTAATGGAAGGAGAGAAAAATAAATGTTAAATATTAAAATATCCTAATAATTTAAGAATAATCCCTAGTGATATTTTGATAGAATTGATATTATTAATTAAATGGTTTTAGCAAAATTTTGCTTATATTTCACTTAAAATCCAATTGAAGAATATTTGCACAAGATCAAGGAAGAAACCGCTAATCTCCATTTTTTTAATAAAAGGAGTTATAATTATTGTTCATAATTAGTTTATATGTTAAATTGCAGCTAAAAAAGATAGCTATCTATCAAAGGATTTATAGTATGATATTCAAACGATTATTAATATTAAAAATATTATAGTTAACTGCTAAATAATACTTAGATACTTATGTAGAACTATTTACTATAAATTAAAAATAGATTAAATATGTATAAATAGAATAAAGGAGAGAAGAAGTTAGTAGAATTATAATAATTATTTCTAAAATAATATCCAACTAATAGCATATATTAAATGTTTTTATTGATTATTATTATCTTTAATATTTTAATCCTTTTCTACTAAGAGATGTCCATAATATCCTTTCTTGAATCATCATATATTAATCAGTATTAATAGATTAGTTATGAGTCTTGTTATTTTAAGAGAACATACATCTAAATATAATTTCAAATTTTGAGATTTCATGGTTTTATGTTTTTTATATTTGTTAATATGTTACAAAAAAATAATTTAATATTAATGGCATAAATATTTTTGAAGAACTTTTATTTTATTTGACTTCATTATCATTACATAAGATAATTCCGAAATATTATTAGCAATTTGATAGACTTTATGAAATTTCTTTTTGTTGTGCTTTAATTAATAAACTAACATTACAGAAATATACATTAAAAAAAAATTCTATCTCTTTGTATCAATTTTAAATAAATTAGTCTTGTTATTATTTCTATTCTCTATTGTTGTATATTATTTATAATTTGTCATTTATGTTTTAATTTCTTTATGGATTTTATTATTATTATATAATAAACGTCATTAATTTTTTTACATTAATTTGAGACTACAAACTAGTACTCTACAATCAGATGGTGAAGATAAGTGATTTATTTCATTATTGGGTCTGTATATAATATTAATATGAATAATATGCCTCAAAACAAATATCATAATATTTTCTGAAAATATAATATAATTTTTATATCAATTAATAATCAAATACTTATTATTTTTGATAGATTTTTTCTGAAAAACCAACCAATCAATTTTTTTATCAAGGATAAATTGAGTTATTGAGGTAGGTGAGTATATTAAAATAGTAGATCTTCAAATATCTTATTAATAGTATTTGGGAAAATTAAGACAAGGATAAATATTTCTGATGGATTGATATTAATACTTGAATAATAAAAAAAACAAAATAATCAAAAAAGAATGATTATTTTAATTAATAATAGCTTTTACATTCTAAATATTTAAGAATAAGTCTTCATATTTCTGTTCACTTATTAGATTACTTAATATTAACGATTATGTTAATGAAAAACAAGAAAGAATATCCTTTTAAACCAAATTGAGTAGTATATTTTTTAATTTTCTATTTGAGTAAATATTATTTAAATGGTTTGCACGAATAATTGTGAAAATAAATGATAATTTTCATATTTTTGGAATATCTGTAGTTTCATTTTGAACATTATACAAGAGGTAGTAATGAATTAAGGTATTATCTCAAAAAATGCAAAAAATTGCAAAATGCAAAAATTTTTATTTGTAAAAAATCTAATTTATTAAATTGTTAAAATAAAATTTTCTAGATCAAGGATAAAGTATTTAAATAGATAATTTAAAGTCTCAAAGAAAAAATATAAATTTTATGTATCCAAATTTAGATAGAATAATTCTTTTGAATAGATGAGACAATATAAGTTTTCTCTTTGAGTTAATTAATTTTAATTATAATATAATTCTTTTATTGTTTGTAATTGTTGATATTATATAGAGATAATGAGATTTTAGATCAAAGTAGAAGAGATTTAAAGATATTAAATACATTAATGGATTAAATTATTAAATTAATTTTACATATTTATTATTATAAATTAAATATATCCAATCAGATTTAAAAATTATATTTAACAGTGATATATTACCTTCCCTATAACAGAATTTTATATAATTCTTTAAGCATTTGTAAAAGTTTGAAATTTTTTGAGAATAATTCCCAATAATTATTTATTTTACATTCAAGCAAGCAATATAATGATTTATTTTACTTATTAAAGAAAAAGTAATGGATGGAATAACTTAAATTTAATTAAAATATAGAAATAAAAAAATACAAACATAATAAGTTTAGGAGTAGTAATTTATAATAGGTTAGATTATTTAATATTATAGAGTAATATTTTTAATAAAATATAAATAATATCGAAGATTCAAAATAGTTAGGATAATTCAAGCTCTGAGTTTTATAAAATGATCTCAATTCTCTCTATGTACTATGTTAAATGTTAAAATTATTTTTATTAATCTGATTCTATTAGTTACTTGAGTCTCATCACAAGGATTCTTGCAATTGTTTTGTTACCATTTAATAAAAATATTTCCTTTTTATTTATTATAAGATTATTTAAAATATCTTCTAATTTTTCATTGTGTTTGATATTTATAGATGGATAGTTGAGGAATAAATCAAATATTTTCTAAATGGAATCCTCGCCTTATAATCCTTGGTCAAAATAATTTAATCCATTTTCAATATACTATTATCTAATACGCTCGCAGTAATTTTAATATTTGTTTAAATAGGTATTAGCTGCATTGAATTCTTACATTTAAATTTTACAAATAGCAATTTTATAGTAAATCATACATATTTTAACACTCCCGAAGGCACTAAGCTACTTATTTTCAAATGTTTTTATTATTATTCTATAATATAAAGCAGCGAGTTTAAACGATTATACTTTTTTGTAGGATTTAGCAATAGCTCTATTAATAGAGAAGGCATTGATAAATATAGGTAATTAATTATTTTGGTCATTAAATAAATTAAAAAGGCTTTCAGAATTGGAAAGATATTCAATTGATTGATTATAATCTTTTTTATAATAAGAGCAGAGGCCTCTCATATAATCAATAGTAATTAATTAAGATTATCTGTCATTTATTCTCATTCTTATTTATAGACATTCTTAATTGTTGCTCAACTATTTTCTTATGTCAGCAAAATATCTCAGCAATTTTGAGAATATTTTTTTTTACTCAGCATCTGATTAGTTTTATTGTGGTTCATTATCAAATCTTTGAGTTGTTTAACAGAGATTATAAAATTCATTTTCTTATTAATTAATAATTTAAAATAGCTATAATAACTTCTAAATTAAGTTAGATTACTATTGAGAAGTATTTAGCTATCTAATGTACTATTTAGCTAATTGTTATTTAGTAAGATAGTCAGTATACAATTCATACAATTTTTATACTATTTCTAGCATTTCTGTTTAGTTTTTGATTTAGTTTAAATAGTATTATTATTCAATTTCAAAATTAGTGTAGATTTATTACACTTTTTTATTGTGGAATAAGCACTTACACTTGTGGAATTATTAGAGAGCAGAAAAATGTTTTTTTAAATATTGATTTTCATGTTCATAAGATATTTAATAGTATTTTAAGCTGTTATCAAATTCTTCTTGTCCATAATAGCTATCTGCAAGTAATTTGCTATACTCGCCTTTTACTTTATCATTTGTGTACTCTTTATTCTCATTAACTATTTAATAGGCCTTTTAAGCATAAAAATTAGCTTTTTAATTTTCTCCTTATTCAATTAAGAATCCTGAGTAGGTATAATAAAGTAGAGCCAAGTCCAAATGATCTTTAGGAAGCAACTCTACTCCTAATTCAACACCATTTTGAATTACCTCTAGCGATTCTTTAAATTTATTTTATTTAAATAAATTAATACTTAAGTTATTCTTGGCAATTATTAGATTTGGGTGTTTATCAAACAATTTTTTTATCATTGTAACTGACTTTCTAAAGTAATCTTCAGCCATTTCTAGTTATTTTGTTGCTCCATAACAGCTTCCTAGATTGTTTAGTGAAATAGCAATAGCATGGTGATCAAAATTATAAATTTTCTAAGTCTATTCAAACGATTATTAAATTTACGAAATACCTAGAGATTATGAGGAGTTTTCAAATTTTAAAACTCCAAAATTGTTTAATAAAACTGCTTTAATAGGATGATTATTAAGGAAAACTGCACAAATCATTTCATAACTCTCATTTTGTAATTAATATGCTTATATTACATCTCCTAGAATTTAATGAGTTATTGCTAAGTTATTAGTTGTGACAGCAGTATCTGGGTGGTTTTATCTTTGAATTCTATCTACTTTTTCATTTACTGTAGTATACATTTCTTAGTAAATTTCATCTTTCAATTTCAAAGATTCTTGTTACAAGGATATGGATTATTAGAATTTACCAAGTTACTGTTGAGTTTTACCTTTATTATTTAGAAAAGTAGTTTTTAATAGCATGTAATTCCTATTAGCACTTTAATCCTTTTTCATTTCTAAATCTACCAATTAAATACCTTTTTCGTATTCAGTATCAGCTAATTAATATTATCCTCTCTATCTATACTCATAACCAATTTAATTATGACTAATAGAAGCATAAAATGTATCTCCTATTTATTTACATAATTCGAGACATTCTGTAAAGTGTTTAAAAGCTTTATCATAATTTCCCATAGAATCTTCACAACTACCTACATTGATTAAGCTTTAAATTTTTATTTTTTAGTAATTATCTTCCTTCCAACAAAGGTCTAATACTTTTTCATGATATTTTAATGCTTCTGCTTAATTACCTACAGAATAATAGCTGGTTCCAACAAATTAAAGAATTGTGATAATAGTTTTATCTGTATCAGATAGGTTTTTTATTCCTTATTCAAAGGGTTATTCTAAGGAAATAGGTTTTGAAGTGAAGAGTAATTATATATGAAGGTAAATTCGATTGTTAGTAAGATGCACATTTTAAAAGTACTTCAGGTCTTTAGTGTTATCAAATGGAAATTTTTACACTTATCTTATTACAGATTCAATGAATTTTATATTGAATTCAATAAACTCAATATTGTTGATCACTTCAAAGAATTACACAAGCAATTTAATACCATCCTCTCTATCTTCAATATTATTTTTTTTCATCTAAGTACTTATTATCATGTTAAATTTGTCTATCTCTAATTTGTATTTCATTTCTTCCACCTTTTACAATACTTCTAAAAATACTTAACCTAAAGCGAAGACATCAGATGAGAAATCGATTTCGTTATTTAATTATTCTGGTCCAGAGTATCCAAGACTTTAGGATTTTGCTTTAATAGTTTAACTTTCAGAAAACTTTCTTCTAGAGGAACCGTAATCAGTAAATTAATATTTACCTAATTTATTTTTTAAGATATTAGAAGGTTTCATGTCAGAATGAATAATCTTTAAAGAGCGTAGTTCTATTAATCCACCTAGTAAGTCAAAGATAATTGTTAAAGCTTCTACAAATTTATAGTTTTTAATTCTTTTCATTTCATCGTAAAGGCTCTCTTCACAGTACTCCATGACTAAAACTTAGATATTATCTCCTACAAAAAATTTCTTTTCTATTTTTATAATGTTTATTGGATCTTTTATAGAATCAATTACACTATTTTCATCTTCAAATTATTCACAACATTGAATTTTCAAAGCAAGGATTTCATCACTTCTCTTAGCTTAAAAGACACAGCCTTAGCCACCTTATTTAATGAATCTAACTATTTAGTAGCCACGTTTTTTTGCCGCCATATATCCTTAGTATAAAGTAAATTCTTCTGATCTCTCTTATTTTAAGTTTTTCTTTTATTTCTATTTAGTATTTGAATATATTTACTTTAAAATCTCTTCAAATTCATCATTATTTGGTTCTACCTCATATATTTAATCTTTATCAAGTCTATTAGATTAAGGTTTTTTCAGAGAGTCTTCATAAATAATGGTTTCATATTCTTAATTTTTACTTGCAGTTATTGTAACAGTTTTATCATTAACATCTGAAGATGTCTGTTTTGAATTAATAGGTTAAGTTACAGCATTATTTATCTGATCGTGGTTAAATTATTCTTGTTATTATTAATTCAATAAATTTTGATCGTTTTCTTTACTTAAAGTTTTTAAAAGTATTTTTAATTTGAAAAATAATTGTAGCATTTTGTAATAATATTTTTATAAATTGTATTTAGATTTAAATTCAACCTTATAAAATTATTAGATTGTTATTTTTTTATCAATAATTTACTTACTGGATGGGGGGGATTAATTTATTCTTTTCATGAAACTTCTACTATTGCTACTGCAAAAAGGAAGCTCTTATTTGTTTAAAAAATTGAGAGCTTGAGTATTTCTTTTTTATAGTAACTCTTTTTGAGATAGTATTTTTTTACTTTTATTAGATTATATTTAAATAACGGAATATTTCTTAACTTTTTGAAACACTCTATTGAAACACTTTCATTATGAGAAAATGTGCCGCTAGAAGGAATGATGAATTAATTATGTACTTTTTTAGTGTTATATTTCAAATAATTTAATTAATAATAAATTATACTAATCTCTAAATCTCCTAGATTTATAAATTAGTAAAAACAGTTTTCTCAAAATTTAAATAAAAAGAATAATAACTTACCTATTCCATAATTAGTATTGATATATCTCATAAGTTAAAAAAGAAGTTAATTTTTTTATGTAATGAGGTGGGGGATTATTTATTAGTAATCAATTCTTACCTTAATAGTTATTGATTTTGTAGTTATATAAAGTTACTCCTTCCTCATAGATATTTTATCCCTATATTGATCAATCTTCGTAGTAAATATCTTTGTAATTATTTTAATTTGATCTTATAACACTTTCTTTCAATACAAATCTCTCTAGAATGTAAAAGATGTAGAAGTAATAAAATGAATGACATAACGTAAGGGATTGTTTTAGAAGTGAATGACAAAAGAGTTATTTTACAATATTTATAAAGCTTCTTTAGTAAATTCTTTATTGTTCATTAATACATCAAAATACATAAATTATTTCTCATAATTATTATCAGAAATAGAGATAATTATCACCATTCAAATATTTACATTTTTTTGATGTATTTTTTTAATTTTTGATCAAGAAATTTATGATAAAAAAGAAACTCTTAGTAATTTAGTAATGGAAGGAGAGAAAAAGAAATTTTAAATATTAAAATATCCTAATAATTTAAGAATAACCCTGAGCGATATTTTGATAAAATTGATATTATTAATTAAATGATTTTAGCAAAATTTTGCTTATATTTCACTTAAATCCAATTGAAGAATATTTGCTCAAGATCAAGAAGTTAACTGTTATTTACAAATTTTTTAATAAAAGGAGTAAAAAGTAATGTTCATAATTGGTTTATATATTAAATTGCAGCTAACAAAGATAGCTATCTGTCAAATGATATATGGTATGATATTCAAACTGTATTTAAAGATTATTAATATTAAAAATATTATAGTTAACTGCTAAATAATACTTAGATACTTATGTAGAACTATTTATTATGAATTAAAAATAGCTTAAATATGTATAAATAGAAATAATGGAGAGAAGAAGTTAGTAGAATTATAATTATTATTTCTAAAATAATATCCAATTAATAGCATATATTAAATATTTTTATTGATTATTATGTTTTTCTATTAAGAGATGTCCATAATATCCTTTCTTGAATCATCATATATTAACCAGTATTAATAGATTAGTTATGAGTCTTGTTATTTTATTAGAGAAAATATAATTTCAAATAATGAGATTTCATGGTTTGGATGTTTTTTATATTTACTAATATGTTACAAAAAAATAATTGAAGATTAATAGAATATATATTTTTGAAGAATTTATACTTTATCTGACTTTATTATCATTACATAAGATGATTCCAAAATATAATTCACAATTCGCAATTCGATAGGCTTTAAGAAATTTCTTTTTGTTGTGCTTTCGTTAATAAACTAATATTAGAGTAATTAAAATACATTAAAAAAAATCCTATCTCTTTGTATGAATTTTTAAATAAATTAGTCTTGTTATCATTTCGATTCTCTATTGTTGTATATTATTTATAATTTGTCATTTACGTTTCTTAATTTCTTTATAGATTTTATGGATTATTTGATAACTAAAATAAAATTTTAAAATTATCTATTTTCTTCTATTCTTCTATTATTCTATATTCTATTATTCTACTCTATTTTTACTATATAATAAACGTCATTAATTTTTTTACATTAATTTGAGACTGCAAGCAGGTACTCTAAAATCAGATGGTGAAGATAAGTGATTTGTTTCACAATTGGGTATGTTTATAATATTAATATGAATAATATACCTCAAAACAATAATCATAATATTTTCTTAAAATATAATTAATTTTTATATCAATTAATAATTAAATACTTATTATTTTTGATGGATTTTTTCTAAAATTTTTTATCAAGAATAAATTGAGTAGTTGAGATAGGTGAGTATATTGTAGTTTGTTAATAGTATTTGGGAAAATTAAGATAAGGATAAATATTTCTGATGGATTGATATAAATACATTAATAATAAAAAACAAAATAATCAGAATAAATATTTTTACTGACTTAATGATGAATTTTAAAAGTTAAAACAAAAGAATGGATAATAATCTATAAACAAAGATTTTAAAAAACTCTATTTTTAAATTATAAAACAAAAAGATTTATCTATAAGAATGATTATTTTAATTAATAATAGCTTTTATATTCTAAATATTTAAGAAAAAGTCTTCATATTTCTGTTCACTTATTAGATTTATTATGATTATTAATTATAACTATTAACGATTATGTTAACGAAAAATAGGAAAGAATATCCTTTTAAACCATATTGAGTAGAATATTTTTTAAGTTTCTGTTTGAGTAAATATTTCTTAAATGGTTTGCATGAATAATTGTAAGAATAAATTATAATTTTCATATTTTTGGAATATCTGTAGTTTCATTTTGAACATTTACAAAAATTAGTAATGATTTAATATTATAATGAAATAAATAGTATATGAAATATTAATCAATCAATCCATTTTATGGATATTTTATTTTATAACTTCTTTTATTATAAACTGAATATTGCAAGAATATTTACTCAAATCTCACTAAAGATTAATTTATTAGTACTCCTATACATTTCATAAATTATGTTTAAAGCCTTTATATTAACGGCGAGGCTAAATGAGGTATAATACATACAACACATTAAGAATTTTGAATAAAAACTTAAATAAATTTAAAGTGAAGTATTATTATTATAGAAACTAATAAATCTTATTAATTTTTGGCAAGTATTGTCTTTATTAATAATACTGTTGGTTCTTTTTAATAATAATCTTTTAGCATATCTCACTTTAAAACCATTCAATAAGGGGGAGTTAATTTATATATTTATAAGAAAATATTCTAATAAAGAAATTTGAAAGGAAAACAAAAAATAAGAAATTATTAAATTCTTTATACTATTATAACATTAAGACATTTAAGATATTTAAATTAATTTAATTTATTTTCTTATTTCAGTTATAGGTTTTTATAGTTAAAATATTATTACATTTAGATAAAATACTTTTAATTTCTAATGAATATGAAGGAAATTCTAATTATTCTAACTTTTAGCTGAGATTAACCGCATCATTTTTATTATTTAAAAGAATTTATTAATTTTGTCTAAGAAGAACAATTAAAATTTTTTCTAAATTATTATTTAATTTACTATCATTTTTATCATAGCAGTTGTAAAGATTTATTAAAATTTAAATTATAAAATTTTGGTTTTCTTATCTGTTTTATGTGTTCCAAATAAAGAAGGATTCTTAATAATACTCTTTAGCTCTTTTTATTTTTCCTAAAGCGTTCATACAATCTCCTAAATAATTAATCAATAAATACTACTTATTAAATGAATAATTCTGTTACTAAAATATTGCATTTGCTTCCATAAATTATTACTGTGCTTTATTGTATTCTTGTTATTCTAGGTAACAAACTCCTAGAAAATATCTTATGTTTCCAGTTAAAACAATACAATCTTAATTATTTTATTAATTTATTTATGCTAAGCATAATATAAAAGTTTTAATTGATTTATTTAATAATTCTTTTTTGATCTATGATTCAGAGGACAAGTAAGATTATTTCAAGTAAAGAGTACCTAAGCTTTGATAATATAAAATTTTATCTTCAAATTAGTTATTATCGATTTTGTCGTATTAGAGTATAGCTTTTTCAAATTACTTTAATTCTCTGTAACAATTTCCAATCCTATTATGCAATACACTTCTTTTAATTATATTTTGGTTATTATTTGATAGAATTTCTTTAAACTTTTCAATGGCTTTATCGAAATAAAAAGACATATACAAACACTCACCAATCTTAAATTTAGTTTTAGTTACTAAATCCTGATATTATTCAGAATTTTCTATTACTTAGTTAAAACAATTCAAAGCTTATTAGAATTATCCTAGTTTAAGGTTGCAATCTCCCATATAAAAATTAACATTTACTAAGAATTGAAAGTTAATTTTGTCCTCATTATTTATTAACTGTTAATGGCATTCAAAAGATTTCTTAAAGGATTCAAATGATTATTAATACTGTTTTAAAGAATGATAGCATTTACCTTTTTCAAAATAAGAATCTCTCACTCTTAGATGATCAATTTTATTGACTTCTAATCTAATTTTTAAGTAGATATCTAAGGATCCTATTTTAATTTAAGGTTCATTAAAATGTTTTGAGAACCTCTTCTTAATTTTTTCAGTATCAATTTCATCATTATCTTTAAATTTAAATTCTTCACTTAAAAATAATGAGCTTTAGAGGTATTCTAATGAAGTTTTTATTTATTTATTGTGAAAATAACACTTTCCTATTTGATATTGAATTTAAATTAATCTTTTTGCCAAATTTAAAATAAAATATCTAATGTAGAAGCATTCTTTATTTTAGTTTATTTAGATCTTTAACTCATTTAAATATTCTATTGGTTGTCTTTATCCTTTTTAATTATTCTCACTAGTCTCTGATAATTGTTCATTAATAAAAGAAATAATTGATTCCTCTGCTTCATCGCAGAATTTATGATCTTTTAATTCTTTAAGAATAACATTTATAGAGTAACTATTCCATTAAATAAGTAATTATTTTATAAAACTCAGATCATAAGCAGAATATTCCTTCAATAAATTCTGCAATTATCTAAATATTTTTTATGTTTCTTAAGAACCACTATTTTACAAGAAATTTATAAATTTTTCATTTATTAAGGTTTGGCTGGTATGGTATATACACTGGCAAGTATCAAAGTATTTAACGAACTTTTTGAAATTTAATTCAAATACTTTTAAAATTTAGTCATAGGCTATTAGATAATTCTCTTAAGATTTTTCAAAATTATTTTGCCCATAGAAAGAATGAGCATAGCATTCATAGTAAATAGAGATTTCCTCATGATTTTTATATTAATTATTATTTTTTACTAAGTTCAAAGCAGCTTCAAAATTAATTTGTGCTTTCTGAAAATCTCTACAATTTAAATAATAGATTCCTATATTCTTATAAATAAAAGCTTTATCTAAATGATTTTAAGGAAGAAATGTTGTCCCTATTTTCAAAGCTTTCTCCAAAGTAAGAATAGATTCATCTTATTCTTGAGTATTGCTTAGGTTGCTATAGAAAATAATTATGGAAGGGTGAGGGATTTTTGAGAATAACTTTTTAGACATTTCAATCGCTTTTTAAAAGTAATCTTAAGCGTTTTAAGGTTAATTTAATAGGAGATAAAGGGTGCCCATATTGTTCAAAGAAAAGGCTAAAGACTAGTGATCATACTTATAAAGATTCTGTGTCATTAAAAATGATTATTCGATATCTAGTTTCATTTTTTAGATCAATCCGATGTTGTAGTAAAATAATCCTATATTATTTTATATAAATGCTTTTAATGGGTGGTCTCCTGGGTGAATAATGTTAATCATTTACAAGCCTTCATAAATATTTTTAAAATACTTTCTAATATTACCCTCAATCTTATAATATTCTCCTAAATTGCTTAGATTAACTGCTGTATCTGGATGGTTATATCTATTCGATTTTTATTAGTTTTTAAATTAATTATTTTCTTCATTTGCCTTATCTTTTTGGATTTTTTAGGCTTTGTCAGAATTATTTTTCATTTTCTCTTTTTATTGTTTATTTTCATTAAAATGATGATCCTTCATTATCAAAGATAATTTTAAGCATTGCTTTTAACCAAAATTAATGACTTTATCTTTAATTACATCAGATTCGCTATTTTTTGTTAAAACCATATGCCTTAGCATGCTCTCCTTAATATTAGGATAATCAAACTTACCTAAATGCTTAGAATTATTCCCAATATTGTTTAAAATCACATTCTTTGATACAAATTGCTCTTAATTAATTTTATTTAGCATCCTCAAGGACATTTAATAATTTAACTAAGCAACATCATACAGTCCATTCTATTTATAGATGTATGCTATCTAATTATAAATTATTGAGGTAAACTATTAATCATTAAAATCTTAGCTTAATTAAAGGGATTCTTTAAATAATACAAGTGCTTCCTGATACCTTCCTAGTGAGTCTAAGCAACTTCCAACATTAATTTTACTTTGTATTAATAATTTTTAATATTCAATACCATTAAAAAAAGAAGATAACTCTTATATTTTCTCATGATACCTTAACGCCTCCGCCTATTGGCCTATAGAGTAATAGCTCGTGCCTACAAGACATAAGCATTTTAAAATTGTTATATTAGTTCTATGGTTCAGATTCATCTTCTTTAGAATACTATTAGAGGAAAACTCTTCTTTTGAAATTTTTTTCTACTAGCCCAAAATAACTTCATTTGTAATTGGATCAATAGTATCTTCTTTTTTTTCCTACTAACCCAAAATAATTTCATTTGTAAATGGATCAATAGTATCTTCTTTTGAAATTTTTTCCTACAAGCCCTAAATAATTTCATTTGTAAATGGATTAATAGTATCTTCTTTTGAAATTGTTTCTGACTAGCCCAAAATAATTTCATTTGTAAAAGGATCAATAGTATCTTCTTTTTTTTCCTACTAGCCTAAAATAATTTCATTTTTAAATGGATCAATAGTATCTTCTTTTGAAATTTTTTCCGACTAGCCCAAAATAATTTCATTTGTAAACGGATCAATAGTTAGATTTTGAATGCCATCTTCAAATTTTGTCTCCGTATCTATAGTAATACCTGCAAGTAGTAATTAGATATGGAAGTATTAGCGAGTGTAATATAGGTGGACGCTTTAAAAATATTTTAAATCCTTAGAATTGTCAAAGGGAAATTTTACTAAGTATAAGATCAATTTTTTAATTAATTACTAATTAAACTCTATAAATTTGGCTTAATTAATTACTTAAAAAAACATGATTTATAAGCTAAGAGCATCTTTTCTTAATTCTTCCTGTTCTTGCTTCATATATTTACTTACTATATCTTTAAATTTATTAATTTCTTCTTTGTATTCTTCAACATTTACTGATGTCAATAGTTTATTTAGTAATAAACCTAGAGAATAAACATCAGATAAATGAGTCATTTTATTCAAATTTTTCTATTCAGGAGCACAGAATTTTTCAGTATATCCTACAGTTTAGGCAGTTCCTTATTGGTTTTACTTTTTTGAACATCCAAAGTCTGTAAATAAATATTTGTAAAATGTTTATTAATTATTTTGACTAACTTTGTCTACTTACTTACATTTATCTTTAACTTCGAGTTTTAATATATTTTAGCTTTTAATATCTGAGTGTATTATTTGATAAAATCTCAATTCAGTTAAGCCAAATAGCAGATCAAATACAATTTAACAAATATCTAAAAATGAAAATTATTTACTTTCTTTTTCATTTTAAAAAATCTCATAATTCAAGCTGTAAATACACCTTTACATGACAATGGCATTATAATTTTAATAAATATTAAAATATTCTTTGACTTGAATTATATTAAAAGGCTATTTTATGCTATCAATAATCTTGCATTCTTTTTCAAAATTTTCGTTGAAAATAATTTTTATGGCAAACCTTTTTCCTTTTTGATTTATAACTTCAAAAATATCACCTTCTCCTCC
Organism: Tetrahymena borealis; assembly: GCA_000260095.1. NCBI lineage: Eukaryota > Ciliophora > Oligohymenophorea > Hymenostomatida > Tetrahymenidae > Tetrahymena > Tetrahymena borealis. Next base: position 376,327 of record JH651285.1, on the reverse strand, counting down.
TGATCCAATATAAGAAGTTATTTAATAATTTTTCGAAGTTAATTTATTGATAATCTTTCTTTTAATCTCACTATTATCCAATAATTTCCCTTATGATAATATTTTTATTTACTTTTCTTCTTTGTTAATAGAATTACTAGATTATTATATTTATTATTAGGGTTCGTCATAATCTTTCTTATACTGAATTTAATTAGAATTTTCTTTTACCAAATCTAATTTATTTTTCTTTCCAATTTCTTTTTAATTATTTTCTTATTTTTTCAAAGACTAATTATCAAATTTACTTGTTAATTATTAACTACTGCATTCCTAGGTTAAAAAATTTTCAATTAATTTTCCACTTATATTTTTGTCACAAATATTGTTATTTAATGAAGTTTGTGTATCTTACTTATCAATAATGTCATCTTTTTCTTTAATTAGAATGTCTTCTTTGACCTTTACATCAATAATGTTCTAAACAATTTCTTTTTATTATTTTTTTCTAAATTACTTTAGTAAAGTCTATTCAATAATTATAGTATTTTTTATTGAGAAATCATTTTATAGATAATTGAAATTTAATATCTTAGATTCTTTGCTATACCTTAAATTAGTCTTATTTTATTTATTTGTAGATTTTCTCTTCTTAATCTTCTAATCGTAATCAGATTTAATATGTTTAGTAAACTATATCAATGGATAGGGGTAAATCCATTTTTCATCTTTACTTCTAAAATTGGTAGTTTTCTCCTTAGAAAGAAGATGCTGCAATTAAGGCAATTTTAGGACATTTAGATTATTAGTTAATTTGAAATCTTTTCTTTTGGGTTTATTCATCCGATTATTTTAGTGTTAAGGAAAATTATATTATTTGATAAAAGTAAAATCATTTTGATTTGTATCTGAATTTAATCTTATAAATTCTTAAATATTTTATCTTAACTTTTTTAGTTTTTATTTTTTACCTAGTAATGGTTTCTTCTTTATCTTCTCTTTTAGAGTTTTAATAAAAATAAGATAGGATCTGAAGCGTAAATATTTGCTTTTATTTTTAATCTTTTAATTTATTTATTTATTGTGATGAGAAGCTACTATTCTACAAACTTCAGAAAATTTCAATTTTAAAGTCCTCCTAGAAAAAGTAATAGCTTTTTATGAGGAAAAGAAGGGAAGAAACTTAGGTTTATCTAGTAAATTTTGATGAACTTTTTGGAAATATTTTTGTTAAGTGAGTTTTTAATTCATATTTTCTTTAAAATTAAATATTACATTATTGAATAATAATTATTAAATTATAAGGTTTTAGTTATTTTTATATGAAACTCATTCTATTATATTACTTTTATTCTAACATAGGACTTTTGTTAGTAGTTTGTTGGTTGGTTAGTTGGTTAGTCTGGGTGTGAGTCATATAATTTAATTAATCATTCCCTTTCTAAACCTAATTATGTATGATCCTTTCTATAATAGCTAAATTATAAGTTTACTATTGGTTTTAATAAAAAACCTAAATAGAAATAAACAGATTTATTAGAAATAAAATAATCTAAGTCTATTTTTTTCATTAATTTTTGTTATTTATAGAACAACACAATTAGGAAGATTTCCAATATTTTAAAGTATTATTTCTTTCAAAAAGAATAAGTATTTAAAATTAATTGGAATTTGATGACGAAATATCAATGAAATATATGACTAAAAATAAAGTCTTAAATAATCTTAATACATTAAATTCTAATATATTTTATTAAAAAAGAACTGGTATTGATTTTATTAAAAAATCATAACTTTAGGTAATAAATTGCGTTATTTTAAATTATGCAGATTAGCCAATAGCAAACCTTATCAGCTAGAAGATTAAAAATTTATTGGTAATTTAAATGAGTGGAAAAACATAAGGGAATGTGATTAGGTAGATTTTCTATAACAAAATTTAAATATTTTGTAGGTTTATTTTATGAGATATTTTATAATTTTGCATATTCTAATTAAATATTTTGAATATTTTATGTTTAATTATAAAAATCTATGTAACATTACCAAAACCATTCTTTTTAGATAAAATAATTTACATTCTGTTACCTAATTTTAAGTAGATATCTATCTATATTGATCTTATTTGAAATTGATCAAGTAAGAATTCTTATTTTAAAGATTCATTAAGTGTACAATCGGAAATTTTATGTAAATGAGTTATCCATACAATAAAATTAATTAAATGCTTTTATTTCATAGAATATAAAAATTGCTAAAACTATTAATTGATTGAACTTAATATTATTGATTTTAGGTTAAAGGGAAACAACTCAATTTATTTATTCTCTAATTTATTATTATTATTTTAGGAAATTAAGAGTATTTTACCTATTATATTTTGATAAAAATCATATAAGTAAGTATTTTCTTAAAAAGAACAATTTAAGATTTCTTTTTATATTAAAATCTGTTTTAAAATAATTAAGTAGATTCTAATAGAAAAAATCTAATAATAAAAGAATTTTAAATACTTTTAATCTGAATTGGATTCATATTTAATTATATTTATCTATTTTATAAATTTTCTTAAAAAATAAAATTGTTTGAATTCATTGATTTTTTAATATAAGATTTAGTTAAATCATTTGGAAAGAAGAATGATTGATGATTTTTTTAAATAATCTGTTCTTCTTGTGAAATAATTCTAAAAAGAAGCGAAAACCTACAAATAATTAGCTTAGATTTCTGCTCATTTACCAACCAAATTCGTTTTTAAAGTTCTTCAGAAATATCTACTTATTTTTTTAAGAATTTAACTATAAAAACAAATTCCATTTAGATATTTTAATGAAGATCAATATTTCATTAAAAAATAAAAATATAAAGTAATGTTTCCATAATATTATGAAAATTCCTAAGTATTTTTAAGTGCATTTAAACCCTTTACCCCTGAAATATGTTATTTTAAAAACTTAAGCCTTATTTAAATTGTAAAATATGTTTAATTGTCAATAAGTCTAAGGGATTTTTTCATATTTAACTTAGATTATTATACGCTTACACTATATTAAAAAGGCCAGATCTAATATTGAATGTATAAATTAATTGATTTTCTTATATATTTCTATACGTTGCAAAGAAAATTTATATTCTAACTCATTAAAATGCATCGCAAAGTCTAATGTTAATGAGCTTTTTTGATTTTCTTTTTTACATTTATCTTAAAAATGTTTTTATAGAATTCTTAATTGCCACTTAGTAGAACTATTAGAAACCTTAAATATTAGAATATTGATTTAATTAAAATAAATAGAAGCAAGAATTGAAAAGTGATTGCCAAATTTACTATCAATATTCTAACAATAGTAGTTTGTTTAATTTAATAACTAAAATAAATTTTTTCTTATCATACAAGATTATTATTATACACATTTGTTTGTATCCATTACCTGCATCTCTAATAACTCATTAAATTATCAGATTTATTTCTAAAAGGAATAATAATCAAAATATTTTTGTTATTAATAAAATTAATTATGAATAACATTTTTGAATGTAGGAAACCAAATAATTATATTAAAAGCTGTCCTATTTTATTACCTATAAATATTAAATTACTAAGAAAGAAATGAAGTATTAAAAATATTCTCAGCTTCTATATAATAGACTTCTCTCTCTCCCTCATCCTTCCCTTAAATTTTTAACAAAAGGTATTCAAAATTAACTATTAGAAATATAATATCCCTCCCATCTTAAATGTTTTTTTCATATCGAATATTAGTATTTAACATTATATATTTATCATAGTTTAGATAAGATATTGAAAATCTTAAAAAATAAGCATCAGGATGAATCTTCTTCAATATATATTTTTAATAGTGACATTAGATTTAAAATAGTATTTAAAACAAAAAATAATATTATTGTAATTTAAAAAGTAAGGAAAAGGAATTTATGATATCATCATTATATTTAACTTAAAACAAATTAAATTAAATTATTTTTCTTCTAATCACTATTTTATTTTATTCTAAAAACTATGAAAACGTTTCAATATTATTTTAGCTGATCGGATTGAAATCAATATTTCTAAAAAGAAAATTTAATTGTTTGATTAATATTATAAATTAAATCTAATTAGATAGATTTGTATAAGTGGATATAATTTATGGATGGATGGATGTATTTATTATTAAAAAATTTGTGTTTCGTCATATCAATTGGGAATATATCTGTTAAAAATAACCTTAATTATAATTGAAAGGAACTGTTAAAAAAGTACAGGGTTTAAAGATATTGCTTTTGTCTATTAGTTGAAAACAATTAGGATTTATTCAAGTTTAAAGCACTTGAACATAGCATAGAAATAAGGGATTGGTCAATATCATAATGAGCAAAGGAGTGAATGCAAGTAGTGTAAAAGATCCAGAGAATATATACATGAGCGATATTATTCATATTCTGAAAGATTAAAAATAGAAGATAGATCATTTACTAAGATAAACAAAATAAGGCTTGTAATAAAGCAATTCAAGGAATAAAGGATTTTGGAATAGTAGTTCTAATATGGCAGAGCCTTTCTCTATTCCAAGTAAAGTACTTAACGATATTTAAGGGTATGAGAGTAGTGCGGGCAGAATAAATAGTCTTTTACATAAGAAAGTTAACCATCTAAAACGGATTACTATGAAAAAAAAAACTTATGAAGAAATTGAAAAAAGAGAGCGAGAAAAGGAAATGTTTGCAAGATACGCAACTCCAGATGTAAGAATGAATATGAGAAACTCGATTGGATCTAATGATATGAGTTTACCTCCAAAATAAAATAAAAGATTTGAAACAACTGCAAATACGAGAGCGGGAAGTGTTTAGCTAGATCAGTAAGAGGAAATATTAACTACCGAAGTATGGGCCAAAAGAATTAATGCAGCTAAAGATAAACAAAAATTAGAGGAATTGCCACTAAAGAATTTAGATAACTAAAGTAAGTAAAATGGAATCCTGAAAAGAAGATTGAATGATTCAACTAGAGCTAGCTTAGAAGAAGTAACTAAAATATATTCTCCAAGATCAAAACAAAAATAAAAGAAAGGTAAATATAATAAATATTGCATATAATCTTCTTAAATCTGTAACTATTGCTTATAATATAAAGTAATCTTTCACACTTTACTTCATCATAATTGTAATATTTCTACAATCAATAAAAATATAATCATTTTTCCAAATTTACTATTGAAAAGTCAATTTATTCTCAGCTTAATAAAAGAAATATGGTTTAACTTAAAGATTACATTAGAATATTAATTGAAATCACTAATAAAAACAATAATTTTTACAATTTCTGATTTGAATTGATAATTCAATTCTTATTTTTGGTTAAATTTTACATAATAAGTTTCTAACTTATTGAATAAGATAGATGAAGAGAAGTATTCTTATTTTTTTTCATATTTCTAGAGCTATTTTTAAGATTATGAATTAGATTATTTTCAGCATTTTTATTGAGAAATCTATTTATTAGAATTTACAATTAAAGAGATTTATTGAGAATATCGTAGCACTTTTTAATTAAGAATATTTTAAGGATATTTATTATTAAAAAATTAGATGGTATTCATGGCTAGAGTATGATTTTAGATACGGATTCAAATTTAAATATGAGTATGGATATGGGACGTCATACTATGGATTTAGGACTATTAAATGTAAATTCTGCTAGGAATAGGTAAAATTCGTAGGATTTTGAGAGAATGATGTCAAAAGATTAGTACATCGATAAAGAGAATAATTAGCAGTACTTACTCAAGTAGGTATAATAATAAAATAATAAACTTACATAAAAGCAGAACGAAATCTTACACAGACAATTGATTGAATAGTCAAAATAATTAGAATTAAATGAGAGTGTTTCTGATGGATATACACCAGCTGGGGGATAAAGGAATTCCCTCGCATCATATGCAACTTCTTGTTTGTAATCTGTTCCAAATAATGAGAAACCAGCGGCTACTGGAAACAGTTTTCTTCCATCCTTGAGAATACCAAAAAGAAAGTAAGATAAATTAATTTACTTTCTGTTTTCAGTTAATAAAACTTTTTGTGGTTGTTTTTAAGTAATTTCAAATTAATTAATAGATGTAAGTATTTTGAATGGAAATACTTCACTATTTAGCTTTCTCCCCAAATATTAAGTATTTTACAAAGGCTGGTTATTAATTATTAAAGAATATTTAATCAGTGCTGTTAATGAAGGGATGAAATAAACAATGCTAAAAAAATTGTTATCCAAAAGATCGAAACTAATCAAAATTAAGCAGTAATTTTAAGGTTAGTTTGGGGAAATTTAAAGTAGAAAAATTATGTTAAATTACCTTGAAATCTTTATTTTTCGGCAGTAATAATGCTTTTTATTTTGAAAATTTATATTTAAAAATCATTAGTAGTAAGAATAATAATGAAGACCATGTGAATCATCTTTAAGGGAATCACATTTTAGGAGAAGACACTTACCATTATGATGTTTAATCTACTCAAAAGAAATAATATGGCAGTAATCCTTATGGAAACTTGCCAACACCTGATAATAGATATTCTTCCTCGAAATAAATAGATGTAATAGATATGACTGGTGGAAGCAGCAAAGAAATGTAAGCAGATAATTTTGAAGATATAACCACACAGATCAGGAAGTTTAAATCAAGCTAACGAAATTAATATTAATAAGATAATATAACGAAGAGCAAGAGATCACTGTCAGTTTAACAGCATTAAAATCAGTAGAGTAGTAGCAAGTTAATTGACAATGAAGATAAGCTCAAATTATTAAATAAATATAAGTAATCTCACCTAATTGAAAATAATACATTAAATTTACCTAGTGAAAACCAAATCTACCCCCTTAATATTTTTAATGATAAAAAGCCAGATAATTAGAATTTTTTCAAGAGAGAGGTATAAAATCAATAAAAATAGTAAAAAGAGGGTTCTTACCAGGATGGTTAAATGATACCGGGTAATTTGCTAGGTTTACCTAATAAAGAAAGAGGGTAACGCTATAGCTATGATTTAAACTGCAATTCAGTACCGCTCAACAACTCAAACCAAACTTGTAAAAATGAATAAGACTAAGATGCAACTAAAATTATAAATAATGAACTAAAAGGAAGGAATAGTCCTTGTGGGGGAAGCTCGAAAGGCAAAAGAGATTAAATAAAGACTACTTAACAATTGTAGAACTAATATTAATAACAAAGTTACATAAAAAATACAAATAGTAATTAAAATGTCAATCATATCGGTCCATTTGAAGGAGCCAGGAGGGAATACACTTCTCAAGATACTGGAGAGAGAATGTATTAAATTAAGAGTACTGATCAGACAAGCTCAAAGGCCCCCTTCTAAGAAATTGTTTAACCTCATTTTTAAAGTGAAGCTAAATAAAGTCTGAGTCAGGATTTACCGGAAAATATTAACTATAAGGGCCCTCACATTGATGATATTCCAACTTCTTCCAAGTAAAGTCAAAAAATTTAGCAGAAAAATGGACTCCCCCCTCCAAACTAATAATTAATTTAGGAATAAAAGTTTGATGAATTAAATAAGCATTTTCTGAGTACATTTACAGACGAGAAAGATAGGAGGGAATCCGAGATAGATAATAAGTATGAGTCAGTTCCTAATTAAATTACCTTTACAGTCAAGAAAGAGGATTTACGACTAGACCTATCTAAATTAGCATAGAAGAAGTAGAAAGAGTCAGAAGTTAAAAAATAAGATATTTATTTTAAGAATGAATTGAATGAAAGTTTGAAATCTTAGCCATTTGAGTCTATTTCTAATTAAAGGATTAATGAAGAATTGAAGGAGAAATTATAACAAAATTTCCTTCAGAGGCTGGGGTTATCGGGAGGATTTCTTCAAAGATAGTAAGAACTCGATCAAAAACATAGAACTAAAAATAGGGTTAATAATAATGTCTCCCCTAATAATAATAATTCTTAAAGGGGGGGAAATGCAATAGATCTGAGAGGGAGTGGATCTGAAAATGATAAAGATTTCGATTCAGAGTTGGACTCAAAGAATAAAGTGAAATTCAATGACCCCAATCAATTTAACTACCATAAGCTGATAGGGTGTGCAAGCTTGGATGATAAAAGCAAGAGGATCAAGCCATACTAACATTATCACAGCAATGAGAGAGAGAAATAAGAAAAGAAATATTATGAAGTATTGAATGAAAAATTAAATTATTAAATACAAATAAATCTTTTATTTCTTGAGTAATCTCTACTAAAATCAAAGAGTCAAAGTAAAAAGTAACTTTTAGAAAAACTCAAAGCCTTCAGGCAGGAAATAGTAGAAGCTTCTTTGTCGTAAGAAAAGAGCATCTAGAATCTCAAGAAATATTACAAGCACTTGCAAAGTTTTAATCTCCCTGACAGCCTCTTCACTATATGAAAAGAATGAAATAGTTAATTGTGCTATATGTGAATATTAGCTTGGTAAAAATGGAAGGTAGGTAGGTAAGAAGGAAGAGTGATCAGACATCAGAATATTTGTTATAAAAGAATGAATAATAATTAAAAATAATGCAATGTAATTAGAAGGAGGATTATCAGAAAAGGAATTGGTTATAATAATTATTCGGAGATTATCAAAATACTTTTAGAAGAAATAGAAAAAGCATTATTCTTATATAAACAATTAGTAAGGGTTTTTCTTGATGCTTTTTATTTTCAAATAAATCCAATAAATATCAAATCATTTTTTGAAAAAAAAGAGAGGGGGGCGAAAAAAGCTTTTCTTAACATATAAAATGCATTAATTAATAAAAAGTATATCCGAAATTTTCCATAAATCTTCGAATAACCAATAAAAAATTCTTTTATTTCTTTGTTTTCTTATAATTTCTTTGTTGTTCCTTTTAATTTGTCAATTTCATTAATTTTTCTGAGAAAGAATTATGAATTAAATATAAATAATAAGATCTCTTTAGTACTTTCGCTTTCTTTCTTTTTTTACTTATTCATTAAAGCATCTATCTATCTATTTATTGATTGATTTATCAAAAATTAACAATCAAATTAACAATATATATAAATTTTGAAATTGATCACCTATCTTATGCTTTTCATATTTGTTCTTTTATTTATCTTAAAATGTTCCATTCAAATCGGAAATAGATAAGCTCTCAAGTAGATCTACTTTTTTTTCACTATATTGGGTTTTATCATATTCTTACAACCCCATTTTGCTAAGGTCTACATCGAAATTTCCGATATTCTAATTGTACTTTCTGACAGCAAATGTTCTACTTCAAAATTCAAAAACTCTCGTTTTAAATCAAAATTTATAATAAATTATCATTGTGCTTATTTAAAAAAATATTAGAATAGAGCATTCTTAGCATACATACTGTCAGACAATTCCTAACGCATAATATTATTATATTAAGAAGCAAAGTTGCCTTAATCAATATGAGTCCCTCTCATGAAATACTCTTTTTGTTAATAGTGAAGACCCCTCCCGCCTTCACTTATTTTAATACGATTTCCGTAAAGAGGGGATCTATCAATAGATCTCGTTAAAAAGCGGTGGTTGCTATATTACGCTTTATTTTTATTTAATCAAATTAAAATTGCTTATGTAAGTCTAATAGAAGCAAAGTCTTACGTGTTTTGCTTGATACATAATATTGATTAGTTTGTGTTTGTTATGAAAAACTTTATGGAGTTAAAGAGTATATTGAGTTGTATTATGCAAGTAAATCAAAGAGGCCAAAAGGTTTTATTTATATATAAGTTCGATTCTTTCCTAGTTTGGTATTTAGGGAATTCAATGCCAATTAAGAGAGACGTCAGATTTGGTTATTAGGGATTTCAGGTTATTAATACATATTTAAAAAGTTTTAAGTTGCAATCAGAAATATCGAAAGTCTTTTATTTGATTGGCATCAGGGTAAGAGCTCACTTGCTTCTTTCTAATTATTAGTATTTATAGCACTAGAAATTTTAAGGTTAGAGTACTTTCAATTAGAATCTTTCATGTTCTCAGATTATCAATTCTACAATACTAATATTAAAAGTAGTTTTCAGTTGTTTTAAATCATTTAGACTGTTACTTTGAATCCTCAAATTCCTAAATCCAAATAAAATTTCATATTTAAGGAAGAAGCCAGGCTAGCTAGTTCTTTTAATGTCTCTTATTTCTATGCAAGGAAGTACTCCCTTCTACGGGTAATTTTATAGGCCAAGAAAAGGAGAACAGCGGAGTTTCTTTGTATAAATCTCAATACATTTTAAATGGAAAAAAAAAAATAAAATTAAAGGGCAAAGGAAGGGGTATAGTTTTTTTTGAATTTTATTTTACTATAACTTTCAAAGGTAAGGTAGTGAGAAAAATAAGTGTAAGACTTATTAAATAATGATCTTTCTACCTAGATAAAATTCATCAGATACCTATGGGTTGCAAGATTTATAAAAAAATTATTAAAATACCATACCCAAAGTAAATCACTGCTCGCTAATCTTTTAAAAACAAAACAATCTAAATTATTAAAAAATATTTAATCATCAAAAAAATTTAAAAGCAAAAAAAAAAGGAAAAATCATCATCATTATCAATATTATTAAATAAAACCAAAACAAAATAACAAGTACATTTCTACTTGCGAAATTAATAAAGTCTTTACACACCTATCAAACGACTAAATTAAGTATTTACTCTCTCACTCACTCAAAGACTTAAACACACACTCACAACATACTCTCTCAACCCTTTTAAAGTTAAAATGATTTGCATTAAAGACTTCGTTCAACCCACCCAACAATAGCGTTTTAAGTACACAGTCGTCACTGTTACTGAAAAGTTCGAAAAAATTCTTGACGACGTTACCAAAATCCGCCAAATTATCTACGAAAAGTACCTCAATGAAAAGGCTGACTGCAAGTCATGGTGCCTTGACTCCGACCTCTGCTCCATCAAGATGGCCTTAATGAATTTCTCTTCTTAACAATAATAAGAGATCATTTAATTCTCTTACTTCTTAAAGGACCTCTTAGAAGAGTTCGAATAGCTCGAGTAACAACAAACCCTCATAAAACAAAGTGTCCCCTTCCAACAAAGAAAGTTTGGAATGAACCTCCACTTATACAACCAAATGCTCAAGAAAAGAGAAAGACTTGTTAAATACTTCAAGTAAGACGACTTCGTTGAGGAAATCTATTGAATAAACTGAAATAAAATTATTATCTACAATAACTGATTCAATCTCACTCACTTACCATATTAATATAATTCTTCAAATTCTCTCTCTCTCTCTAAATTAACAAATATCAAATATAATACCAACAACAACAACAAATTTATTAACAAATTTTAAAAACAACTAAAATCCCATACTAACCAATCCTGTTTTCATAAATTATTATTCTCAAACAAATAGTCAAAGATAAACTTCATTTAAGTTGATTTAAATAAACTTAATGTGCAGAACAAATAAACAAACAAATAAATAAATAAATCAGCCTACCAACCAATCAACCAACAAATTATCTTTGAATATACTATTATAAAATAAATCTATTTCAACAAGCATCCATTAATCCCAATTATCTAAAAAAACAAATAAATAAATAATCTATTATTAGACCAAATACTTTTAATATCAATCTATTTTGTATCATTTAATATATATCTATCTATTTACTAAATCTCTTGTATCATATGCTTCTAAAATTCTTGACAAACAAACAAATAAACAAATAAATTAAAATTATCCTTATACAAAAATTACATCAAAGGTCTTAGCAAATACTTTCTTAATTTCTTTTATTTTTACAAGTCATGAAAATAAATATTCTTAATTAAATTTTTCAAAGGACTTCTCTCTTTCCCCTCTTATTAAAGTATTTTGATAAACCTTCAATTCTATAGAAAACTCACGCTTAATTAATCAGATTTGTTTGTATAAAACTCAATTAAATTCTCCACCCATTCAAAATAAAACAGAATGAAAAAAAGTAAGAAAAAATCACCAATAGAATTTATTATTTTTCCCATCTAGTTAAATAAAATAACGGCCTTTCTTAGCCTATATTTGATGATTCTTAATTATCCTTGTTGAATAGTAAATATATCTTATAGTTTAACAGGAAAAGAGGTGGCTTTTTAGTTTAAAAAACTTCAGACCCAAGTAATTAAATAAGCCTATTATTATTTAGAAGGTTGATTTATATTAATCGATAAACTGTCTATTTAGTGATTGGAAGGCAGGTAAATAAAGATAATAAATAATCTTTATTTTTTTTGTAGAGAATTTAATAATATTTATTTAAAACTGAGTTACTTACATAGAATGTTAAATAAACAATCATTGTTAATTAAGACTGAACTAAAGCTCACATCTATGTTTATTTTTAATTATATCATTTTCGAAAGTTAATCAGCTTACTCTTTAAATAAGCGATTCTCTTCAAGCTCTCTATCTAATTAATCTATAATAGCTTTTGTTTACTATAGAAAAAAGTAAATTAAGTATATTATTGACTTAAACTGAATTTCAGCCAATAAAATTTATTTAACGCATGTTACTTGAGACCGATGTAATAGAATCAGAACTTACTTTTTTCAAAATCATTTCTCTGTTCGCTTTACTTTGCCAAAAATTCTCTTAAGTTCTATCCTATTTCTTTCCTTCTACACTTAAATTCAGAAAGAAAACTATAAATATTTTTGATTTTTTAGGGAAAAGAGGAAAAGAGTGAATAGTATTTATAAGGAGATAAGATTGATGCTAAAATTAAGAGCTAAATTGGAATGCAAATTTGTTTGAAAATTATTGTAAATGGAAATAAGAAAGAATGAATAGTTTATCTTTTGAAAGTAAATTGTTATAATTATTATACTTATTGAGGCATCAGAATTCATTAATAATTTTAATATAAAAGAAGAACAAATAAATAAGTAATGTAGATGCTACTATAATTTTTTCGCATAACTAAAAAATAAGTCAATACAAGCAATTTTAAATATTATCTCTAATAAGTTATATATTTTCAGAAGTGCAACTTAATTCTCTGACCGTTTCAGTAATTAATACTAAAGGATTTCCTATCTTTTGCTCTTCCTATTTCATAATCTAATATTTTTCTCATCTTTTTTGAAAATTCCCCCTTACATAAATTATTCATTTTTTTTTACTCACTTTCCAACAATTTATATTTACATTAAATTACATACATTTTTCTTCATAGATTTGATTCAATTCATTTTACCACTTCATGCTATTATTAGCCCATAAATAAGAAAGGAAATTATATAATTATTTAATGGCTGATTGGTTTATGTGGATAAGACTAATTATTTTATTAATGCCTGTCATAAAAAGATCTTGCTCGAATAGAAGATTAGAATAATTTGCATTAAATAGCGTAGTGTGGTAATATTTTTTAAAAGAATGTTGTTCACTATCACAAATAATTATATTACAGATATCTTAGTATCAAAAAAAAAGGGAAGGATCTTAACTTAATTACCATACATACATACATATATCTTTAAATATTAAATTTAATTATCTTATCAGATTTCTTATTCAAAATCAAATATTCTTTTAAGACCAGATTACATTAATAAAGACAAGAAATTTTAATTTTACATATTAATTTAATTTATAAAAATAGACTCAATAGCAGTCATTCTATTCTAATTCTGTCTATTCCAAAAATATCTTCTCCTTCACGAGAATCTTCCTAAAAATCAATAAATAACTTTCCTTTTTTCTAGTGGAATGGAAAGCTGGCAGATTCACCTCTGCTCTATGCTCTTTACTTTAATGTTTATTTTACACTTAAATAATACTGACATTTTGGATTGGATTCTGTCAGAATCGAATGTATTGAGGATTTCAAATAATTGTAAATTAAGATGGGGTTCCCTAATTACCACAAAAAAAAAGTACCCATAAATTAGAGAGGAGAAGTGAAATGAGTAATAAACAAATCGTTAGTAATTGAAACAGATTTCAGTTATTATTAAGCTAATTGAGTTATTTATTCTTTTATCTTTAAAGCAGAATGAATTTCCCTCATTTTATCTTTTGTCAAGTAAATTCTTTTTTTAGAATCTAAAAATATCTTAGCATATGGATGTATATTTCTCGCACAGCTGAAAGCTAATTTTACTTGGCTGATAAAATTGTAATTTAATTTTGGATACGAGGTACTTTGGGGTGCACTGATCTGATTAGCCTTTCTTTTTTATATAACCTAAGTGAGAGCTGTATTAAACTTTTGAACAATAAATATTTGTGGATATTAAGGATATCTTTGAAAGCAGGGCTAGCTATAGGACTAATATTCCTTTATATTTTCAGTAAGAATCGTATTTTAATTATCATATGAAATAACTTAGAACTCTCAGTATCGGGATATTTGATCAATAATGAATGATATTTTATCCTCTTTTTCTTCTCATTCTAGATATTTCACCGTTTATTTATTTAATGTTTTTTTTCTATTCAGCTTGCGCTATCATGATTTAATTTACTTAAAAATCTCCACACATAATAATTTTGTGCATGTAATTTGAAATGAGGGCTAGCCTACTTTAGTTGATAAAATTAGAAAGAAGAATAGTTCATAGATAAATATAGGCAAGATCACTTAAAAATTACATTTTTTTTGGGTGTGAATTACATACGATCACTGCTCTCTTTTTACAAATCAATGGCTATTTAATGTATTGATTGCATTGAATAAAAAACTCTTCATTTATATTAACCCTTTTTTATCTACATTCTAAATAGCGTGAGATATTAAATCAGACAGAGAGTCAAGCAATCAATCAATCAATCAATCAATAAAACAAACAACTAAATAAATAAACTCAAATAAAATAATATATCTCACAAAGAATAGAAACTCTGATTATAAAATTACTTTGAAAATTCAATTATTAATCTGTTTATTTGTTTGAAAGATAATTATTATTTATGGAAACCACAGAACTTTAGTTTAATAGTTTCTTTCTTACTTTTTCAAACTTTTTTACATGCTTAAACTCAAAAAAATTACTAATTTAGCAGTGATGATTTCTATTACCATTTAAATGTATAATAATAATGTAATCTCCAACTTTTGAATTTCCACCACAAAGCAATAATTAGATTGAAAGAGTTATATAAAATAGTATTTTCTATTCTATTTAAAGAATTTCAATTTTATTACACTATTAGATTGCTTCCATCAGATTATTAAATTTTTAAAAGAATGCAAATAATAAGGATTTATTCTATTGAATCAATTTGATTCTATTATTATTCATTAATTATTCTAAAACATTTGAGAGGAGTAATCTATATAATTATATTCTTCATTCACTTTATTTTATTTATTCTTCAATTCAGGTTTGTATGCTAGAGATAGACGTTATGACAAGCCTTATTTTTTTACTGTTCTACTAAGCATGTGGATAGTTACTTATTTAATTATTTATTTGACTTTTTTTACCATTCTTTACAATTATTTATTGGTTGTTACTGTTTATTAACCATCTAATTTATCTAAATTATTAGGTTTTGTTTAGAACTGAAAAGTTCCTATTATGTTAGAATAAAACATTCATTTATAGATAGGTGCGCGATCAATTGACTCTAAGTCTATTGTTAGTATTTATTTAATGGTTGTAAATTCTATGAATAAAGTACAAAAAATAAACGTTTAAATAATGATCTATGGACATATAAAGTAATTTTCTTTACAGAAATTAAAAAAATTACCAAATATCAGAATATCACTTTAAAAAAGCACCACATACTATTATTGATAAGATCGTGTTTGTGTTAAAAATAAAATACTTTCAAATTCACAAATACTTGATTAATTAATTAGTTAATTACTAATTAAATATTTACCTAACCTAATAAGGTTTTTTCTTCTTCTTCATCAGATATTCTTTTATTTACCAATCAATTTTTCTTATAATCTCATAAGATTCTAATGCTTACTACGCAAATATAATTCTTGAGGAAATTCAATTTTGGGTTTACCTTCTTATTTTTTGATATTGCACAATAGCGATTAAACTATTATAGATTCCAGTTTCTCAATTTAAATTTCATAAAAAGTTTGGAATTTCAAGAAAAAGAGAAGATTTGGAGCATATAAATTAATAATAAAGATATGTGATTCAATTTTTATAATATTGAAGATGAATTTAATCGCAATCAGCGATTGTAGCATAGCAAATTAAAAATTAATAGAATTTACTTACAAAATTACAAAAGCAGAGTTAATAATATAATTTCTTTTAATTATCATTTGGAAAACATAAAAGGAGACGCTAATAATAAGTGTAAGGTTTCACACCTCGAAAATTAGCATGGAAGAATCTGAAGCAAATAATTAACTAACTTTAGACTGTAAAATCACTGATTATGAAATTACTTACTTACTTTTTTTCTTATTGTATGATGAAAGAAATCCTACAATATTTACAATCTTGAAAAAGAATATAGAAAACCACATAGATTTGTGGAGGGATTGTATCTAGATGAACTTAATTAAAATCCAGTAGAGTAGAGAGAAGTGAAGAGGATATATATCTTGGATTTTAATTAAGACCACAAAAATGGATTGCAGACCAATTGTCCAATTCCCTTTTGTGTGGATTTAATAGTATTATTTTTCTTAGAAAATTGAACAAGATAAAAGAATTTGTGGTGAAATTTGAGATAATATAAAAGTTGGAGAAAAAATATTGATTAGAGGGAGATTAATAACAAGGAAGGAAACCATAGTAAATTCAAATTAATATTTCAAATTAATAAATAATTACATACATACACACAAATAAATAAAGAAACAAATAAACAAAAAAACAAGCAAATTAATAAATAAATAAATACTTCTATTTCTATTGGGGTGGATGGGAGGGAATCAGAAAGTAGAAAGAAGAAAGAAAGAGGCAAGGGAAATTAATAATATTAAAGGATGGAGGAGAATCTCTATAGATTTTATTATTATTTAAAAAATCGAGGGTAATGAATCTCTCATAAGAATGCATTAAATCGGAGATTAATTAAGGTTTGAAGCATGACAGATTTTCTAATATTACATTGAGATTGTATGTAGAATAATAATCTCTCAATTTCAGAGTAATAAACATAATTTCTTTCTTCCTCCTCTCTATTACAACTGAATTTAAGTATTTTTAACAAAAAAAAGTAGATTAGAAAATTAATTATATCATCTATCAACAAATTAAATATCCACTATTTTTAGCAATTTATCACATTTTTGCTAAAAATTTCATAATAACAAGTGAAAAATTTTGTATTTTTTAAAGATAATTGGATTAAGAAATATTTAAAGTGCATACCCTGTGATCTTAAAATCAAATGAGGTGAGAAATTCACACCCAAACAATGCGGAGAATATTTCGTTTATACAATATTCGTCTATTATATTCAACCTTTTAGGATTTTATTAAAATTAATATGAAAAACAAACAAACAAACTAACTAACATTTTTGTGTGGATGAAATAATTCTATCAAAGTATAAAGAAGAAAAGAAAGAAATAAACAAATAAATAAAGCATGAGTGAGAGAGTGAGAGAGAGAAAGAAAGAGAGGAGAAAGGGAGAAGTGATGGAGTGAGTGGTATTATAATAATAAAAAAAATGAATATTATTAACACACATGAATGAAATGTCCAGTTTGATTAGCTATTCTTACTTCTTCTTTATCATATAATTCAAATACCCACCGATTTCTGACGTCAATCTGTGCTCACTTAAAATTAGTTTTTAAGTAAAAATTCAAATTTCAGTAAAATATTAGCTGGATATTTTTAAAAATTGTCGTGTTTAAAATTTAATAATACTCCCATTTGATAGAAATTGATATCAGGTTTTCCATGTGAGCCATGTTATAAAATAACTACTGAGCATCTTCATTTTTCATGCGGAATCTATATAGTTTTTTATAAGTAGAAAAATAAAAAAGGTTAAAAAGAAGATTGTAAGTCTATAAAATATATTTGAATAAGCTTGAATCTCACAGAGAAATCTTTCAATCATCAATTACTATCTTATTAATTCATAGGGCGTGTTTGTTTGGTTATTTATTTATTTGTTTGTTTGTGTGCTTATTTATTTAGATAACATTAATTTTCATTAGCAATTAAAAATCTACTAAATTAGTCTTGTACATATTACAATAGTGACTTTATTTAGGTTTAAATTACAGATTGATAAAAGAGAAAAACTAATTAATTAGAATTAAGGTTTGGTTATAGTTGAGGTTTAATAATATAAAGGAGTATCTAAAATCTATCACTTAGATCTAGCAATAATCTTATTATTATTAAAATTTGATTCCCTCAACCTTTCTTTACCATTATTAATATGTATATAAGTATTGTTATTTACTTAATATACTAAGGGAAGGATTACACTTACTTCTAATATTTATCCTATTAATTATCCTTGAATTATAATAGTATTGTGAACAAGTCAATGTATCAATCAAATTACATTAAATTCAATAGAATTTTCTAATTTAGGTAATATATCTATATGTTGATTTCTGGTTTCTACTTTAAATAACACATTCATTTCTACATTCTACCACTCTCGATTCAAATAAATCTTTCTTTCATCAGTTTATCTTAGAATAAGCATACACACATGCTAAAATAAAAAATATTTTGTAGAAATACTCTCTGTTTGAAATTGTTTGCATGTAACGGCATTAAAATTTTTATTTATACTGATTGAAAGTATTCTGCCTGAATAGATCTCTGTGTAAATATTCAATCCTAAAATTATTATTCTATATATATAATTTATGATATTACCCAGATGTCTGTAACTTAATTTCCCGAAGGTGAAACAACACAGGGCTGACCAATATAAAAAGCTATGAAGAAATGTATTACTAACTAGCATTATTTTATAAAAAAGTTTATGAATTATTGGAATCCTCGATCCGTTGAGTAAATTAATTTTGAAATTTTGCAGCCAGGACAGACTAAATAAAGGATTTTTCATTACTTATTTATGTTTAGAGAGAGGCTGGTCAATTGATTCAATTCTTTTACAGAGTGGGTAAGTGTAATTAATTCATTTCCTTTGAAAACCCAATTATTTCTGATACTTTAATCATCTACTAAATATTAGTGAGAACAAGCTTCAATCAGAAAATATTCTTCGCTAATTTGGTGCTCAAATATACTACTTGACAGGGCGGGTAACCTAGAAATATATATAAATTGTTATGATTAGAGTATATTTGAGCGAATTAATTCATGCTTAGTAGCCTAAGTAAATATATCTATCCTAAAGTTTATTTAAAGTAGAAAATAATAGAAGAAAATGATTAATCATTTATTATTCATGGGTGATAGAAATTATATGCAAAAATAAAGATAGATATTTGTACTGTAAACCGAGGTGAATCTTTTTCAATTTCCTTAAATTCCTTATTTCATAGCAGACGTCAGATATCTCTAAGCTGTTTGAACTGGTAATTAATTTATATAATAATTATCTATTTTGACATTCAAGGAACTATCCAAATTAGGGGGAACTTAAAAAAATTATTCTAAGTACCCTCTCATTAGTAAAGTAATTAAGAATCTTCTGGTAAAATAATACTTACCAGCAATTAAGACCTAATTCTATCAAGTATTCTAAAGTATTTATTGTTTTAAATAAATCCTTTACTCCATGCAAAGAAATCCTATTTTAACTGGAAAAAAAGGCGATTAATTATGAAAGTGGATAATAAAAAAACCTTAATTAAGAATGAAATAAAAGACTAGAATAATAAATGAATAGCCTAATTCAAATCAAGTAAATTAGCGAATTAATTTTATGGTACTCTTTTTATTATAATTGTCATAGTGACTTACATTTTATTAAATTAAGAATGCATAAAATTAGAATTTCTTAAGGGGTAAGTAAGTAAGCAAGCAAAGATGATGGTTTATTTCCCTTATAACCCGAAATAGATTGATAGATAGAAATAATGTCCTAATTATTTAAATTGACAAAACAAATATTTATTTGAGAAGTGTTTATTCTACAATTAATAAAATATATTCATTGTAAACTTACTTCTATTGATTTAAGCATTGGTTTGTTTAATTATTATTTTTTCCCTCGAAATACTTCAAGGAGGAAGGATTAATTTCTACTTTTATCATGTACAAAATTAAATTGATTGTATTTTTCTATAAAGTATTTAATTCATTCTTTACCTCATTTACCAAAATAAAAGCATCTTTAGAATTAGAAATGATGGTAAAGAGATATATAAAGATACCGATTTAAACGCAGGTAATGGACTCAAAATATGGTAAATGAGGGGCAGTGAAATAAACTCAATAGTTCGAGAGATTAATAATAGAGTAATCTCAGAAAATCAATTATAACAGATTATTTGAAGATTTCCAAAAATAGAAAGGTTTTATTCATTTAAGATTATTGGAAAATATTAGAGTGAAATAAATCGAAATATTAGAAGATAGTACGAAATATCAATGGAGAGTGACTGCAGCTTGGTAAAGTTTTCAAACATTTTAGAAATTGATGATAAGCATTTGTCAGTAATCTGTGTTTGTCTTTTGGGTATTTATTAGAAAGGTCAGTATAAGGCCAAATTATAAAATCTAAGTTAGAATTTTTTAATACTTTAAGCTTATATTTAGTGCTGTGATCGTCTTTTTTATTGAAGATAGTATATTCTTTAATTCGCATTAAGATAAATCAAGACAGTAACTAGTATTTTTTACAAAGTGAGAAAATTATAATCTACAAAATGAATTTAATGTAATTGTTAAGGAGTAATGAAAGACAGACCAGTCCAAGTCCGTAAAAGTAAATTATTAATCCAAAGTCTTTTTAATACTAGAATTGTCGCTCAAATAAATTTTAATAGCATAAAAATCAGGGTTTTGTAAAAAAGTAATTCTTGTTAAGAATTTGCAATTAACCAAATATTACTCTAAAGAAACTGATGGAATATAGGATATTTTAATAATATGATGTATCCCAATTTGAATTACATTTGACTCATGGTAAAAATAAAGTTTTTTGATCAGCCATAGAAAAAAAGAAAAAAAGTTTAATAAAATTTAATGACAACATCGCCTTAATCATATTAAAATAGTATACCTCATGTTTAGATTTATCCGTTCTACAAAGAAATAAGAGCGCAAAAACTTTCCTATAATTTCCGACACTTCATTAGATATCTAATTGTGGCTTTAGATCCAGTAAAAAAAATATTTATTTAGCCAGAAAAAAAGTGTATTTTTCAAATTTTACCTATAGCTAAAATTTACGTAGCTACACATCTCTGCCTTGGAAATCACTTCAAACATACTTTGGAGAGTTTTTGTTGAATAAGCGATCGAACTTTTAAGTTATTTAAAGTTTTGATTATGTAATTTATTTAAAAGATGTATTAAGAAGAGTGTAAAGTTAGTGTATAGGAATAAAGTTACTTAAGAGACAAGATAATAGTATTTGTATAATATCTAAATGAAATCATATTCTTTCTGATCAAACTCACCAACTCCTGCGTTATGCATTGGTTACTACAAATTAGTTTTAATAATTATAACTTATTCATTTTTTCAATTAAGTAAAACCACATTACTCAAAATTTAGTGTATATTCTTTGAAAAATTATGATGGACACAATTCGAATTTCTTAGGATTTCTAATCAATTTTTCCGTATTTTCTTGTTTTTAAACATCGAAATTCTAATGCTATGAGAATTCATAAATCTTATACTTTTATAGATAATTTTGACCTGCAATTTATTTCATGCTAATATCTTCAGATTAAGAATATTATAAAAATTCACTTTTTCTATTTACTTTCTTCTCAGAAAAGAATTTTAAAATTATAATAAAGGCAATAAAAACTCATCTAATTAAATTAAGGTAAATTCCAATTCTAAATTAAAATCATTGGCTGCGCTTAGCCTAGCTATAAAATTATAAAGATAATCTGCGTTACATACTAATTTTCACTAAATGTAAATCAACTAAATTTCACTAGTAAAGTTAATTTTCTAATTAGAACTAAATTTCTTTAAACCTTCGATTAAGATAAGCGCCATAATTGAATAACATTAAATTAATATTTAGCTAAAGCTTACATTAATTAAATTAGATAAGATACTTTTCTCATTTTTAAAAGATTCCTATTAATACTTTCAAAGAAGATAAAATCATACTAATTTATAGAACGAATTGATCATTAAAATCCTAAAATTTATACTAGTGAATAGAAAATAAACCGTAGAATTAAAGTTTTTTTCATTTTATAACTTTCAAATGCTATTATTTATTGATGAATATTAAATCAACATTTCTATAATGTAAGTATTTTTCATTTCTGTTGATCTCCAACTATTAAGTAAATATCCACTGTATTAATAAAATTTGAGCCGAATTAGATTTTAATAAGTTAGATCACTCAAAAATAAATAAATTGCTTAATTTCCACACATCCAATTGTAAATTTTAATTCATTAGGTAAGAAGAATATCTATCTAACTTGATTTTGAGAATTAAATAAAATAAATAACTTTTTTAATATTGACATAGTAGGTAGGTAGGTAGTTTCAGTTATAACTGAAATGAAGAATAAAAAAAGATTATTAATAAATAAATAAATAATATTTACAGTTTACAGTTACAAATTTATTTTTATTATTCTCTCTAACTTAAATCATAAATGACTTGTAAATCAACAATCATTATTAACATGATGAATTTCTGAAACTCATTATGGGATTATCATTAAAATTGACACTCAAATTATGTTTATTTGCACTTGGCTATTATGATTAAGATAAAGAATTATTATAATTATTATTGTTATTGTTGTTGTTATCATTTTAACTTGCTTTAGTTACATTTATGTTAGGAATCATATAGTGAATACTTTAAGGTATTCTTTATTATTTAATTTAGCTATTAGATAATCTTTAATTAGAATTTGCATTTTAATTGGTGTTGGCATTATTGTTATTATTGTTATTGTAGCTATTATTATTGATGTTGTTATTGTTATTGTAGTTGCTCTTTGTTAAAGGCGATTGAGTTTAATTTCTAATATGATAATTATTATTGTTTGGAGAAGGCCTCAAATAAATCATATCTCCTTGTTAAGTATAAGAAACACTGTTTGCAAAGAACTACTTTTTATCACTTGAGAAAGGTTTTTAGTTCTCATCTACTACTACTCCCATATTTCTTCTATCAGTTAAGAATACATTAGATTTATCAGTCTACATCTAGAAACTATTATTGTTGTTGTTATTGTTATTGTTATTAAATAAGCTACTATTATTATTATTAAAACTGCTGCTATTATTAATAGATATATTATTATTAGTATTCATCTTCTTATTATTGATATTTGGATTAGTATTTAAATAAAATCCAGTGACTTCAAGAGATTTCTATCTTATCTTTTTATTTGATTCAAGTTTAGCATTTCGTATGCTTTATTAGAGCTGATCTAATTCATCTTTTAATTAACGAGATCTTTGAGTATTTATAATCTCTATCTTTTCTGGGCTGTTTAGATTATATTATTTATATTAAGAGTTATTATCATTTGGAGATTATTAAGTGTTGAGAGGAAGGTGATCCTGCAAAGAAGTAGGAGCAATGATAGAATAATCAAGTGATTAATTCAATTGATTCATTCTATTGTCTATGTTCTGCATAATATATTCCTTCAGCTTTAATCTTTATTACTCTGATTGCAAATATTTATTTTAAATCTATTGAACTTGGATTTAAAGCTATTCTTCTTAATTTCTATGTTCTTCTTCTAATTAAATTAATTTCCTTTTCATGTTGCCAATCCTCTCTTCATAGATATTGTTAATTTCTTTAATGTTGCTTTCGTGCATTTCTTTGATTTGTATTTGTTCTTAAATCTTACTCGATTATTCATTCTTTTAGAGTTCATTGAAATTCTTTTGCAATAATTTAAATTGCTCATTAAGTTTAATGTTATTTTGTTACATATTGCTCAGCTTTTTCTCTTACTCTTCTAATTTATTTTGTGATATTAAATTGATTCTTTGCAAGTCAATAATCTCTTATTTTCTACTTTCTAGCAGTAAGTCAAGTTATTTAATCTAATGAGTAAGCTCGTTTATTAGTGAATCTTTATCTTAGATTTAACTAATCAAATTCTTTTAAGTGGTTTGCCATTCTAATTGGCTAACTTTAATTCTATCATGAATAGCATTTTTTATTAAAACTATTTCTTATTAATAGGAATTCAAATTAGTTGATGTAGTCTCTTGCATCTCTAATAAATCATCTTTTATCTTTCTTATTATCTCTACCATACTCTCTCCTATCTTTCTCTTTATCTCTTCCAATTCATGTCTATATAACTTGAATTTATACTATAATTCTTCTATCTCCTTCTGCTTCTAAATTGTTATATTTTGATGCTAGGAATTCTCACTTTCATTTAAGTCTATCAATTATTAAACTTCTTCAACCTTTTAATTGAAAGCACTGATTAATTCTTCTTTCTCTTTTTCTAAAATTTGGAAAGCATTTGATTGATTACTCAATTGCTATTCTTATCTTTAAATCATCTTTTCTTATTTCTAGATTTACTGAGAATGATTAACAATAGTTTCATTGAATTTGTGAAGTTTTTCATTAAGACTTCTCTCTTGCTCAGCCCAAGCACTAGACTACTCTTTTAAAATATTTAAGACCTTTTAATGATCCCTCTATTCTCTTGTATATTTCTCATTGAGTTAGGTTAGACTATCTGCCATAATTTATGTTTTTTAAGCTTAAATTAAGATATCTTATTATTTGCCTTATAAAGATTCATTGGTTTCTTTGATCTGCTGATTGAGCTAGTTATTCAAATATCTAATTTAATTCTTCTCTCTCTTTTCACTCTCAATTATATTCTCTTTTTAAATTAACTTCTCTTTTAAATCTTATATTTCAGCTTTATATTTATCAGCAATACTTCTAAGAATTTTCTACTCATTCTGTGATTTCTGTTCACTTTCTTTCAATTCATCAATTTACTTGACAAGTGCTTACTTTATCTCTTTATATTCCTTCTCAATCTAAGAGACATTTTCAGCCTTCTTCTTTAAAGCTTCATCCTTTTCCTCAACCCCTTATTTAAAGCTTTTTTCAAGCTATTTATTAATTTAAGAATAACTTAATCATCATTACTTTATAAAAATTGATTAAAAAAATACCTTAGACAATTAGGAATTAACAGATTCTAATTAGTTTTAAGATTCTTGTTTTACCTTCTACACTGCTAATTTATGCTCTGAAATAGGAATATAATTCTATTTCACATCAGCTTTTAATGAGTTTAACTCTTCTTCTTTTGCTTTGAAGTCAATCTATAAAGAATTCAAGTCGAATTTTAATTATGAGAACTATTATTTCTCAATTTAGTTTATTTGATTTTTCTATTGATTTTGTATTTCTTAAGTCTCAACTTGCTGTTAAATCTTAATTAACTAATTTTAAGCATCCTAATACTATTTTATACTCTTTGACAATCTATCCTTGAGTTCATTTACTTCCTCATTAAGTGCTTTTATTTGTTATTTATAAGTCTTCTATTTCGATTTCGATTTTTCTTCTATTTATTTTTTCTCCTCTTCAAATTTCTATTTTTAAAAATATTAGAATAAATAACTTCTATGCCTGCTTTTAAATACTCAAATATACCTTTTAAAGAGTAGATTAAAGTTCTTATATTGCTTTTGACTATGCTGAAGCTGATTGTGCTTGCTCAATTTTAATAGTATTAATAAATGACTAATTATCCATATTTTATGAATTTAGCTATTTGATTTAATCTTGTAGTTAAGTATTTATACTTAAAGACTCATTTAATCTAACTTGTGCACTTTCATACTTTGTTCTTTGAGAAGCTAACTCTTCGTTTATACTTTACATTTTCGTGGATAATTCTGAGTATTTTCCTTCTACTTTCTCTAATTTTTAATCCTTTTACTAGTTAATCATCTCGAATTCATATAAAGTTCTTTTCAATCCTTCAATTTCTAGCTTTTCATAATGTAATGACTTATCTCTCAATTTGATTTCATTGTCTTTATTTTCCAATTACCTTTCACTGATTTCTAATTTCTAAAACAAGTTTTCAATTACCCTTTCCTTATCTTCATATAGAACATCTTCTAAAATCTCTTTAATTCTCATGTGCAAGAATGTTTCGCTTGTAATATCATCTCTCATTGTCTCAATTAACTCATCGTCTCTTATCTTAGAAACAGCTTTCTAAATGCTATTCTCCCAATGCTTTATCCTCTCTTAAACTAGCGGATTAGCAACGAATGACTAATAACAATAATTTTAAAAGGGATTTCATGAATAAATTTATTATTTAATGAGTTATACCTGTGATACAGTATTCTGGCCACTAAAGCTTTAATATTAATGCACTACATGATTGATAATATTATCATCCATTAATTTTTTGAAACTACTCGTCCCTTGAAAGATTTCATCGTTATTCTAGTTTCTTTTTTATCCGCTTGCTGAGCTAATCACTCTATCCATATTCTGATGAACTCAATAAAATGTTTGTTAGCTAAATAAAGGTAAATTTTGGCTTTTGAGTGAATATATGAATTTATTAATTACTCCTATTTAACAATCTATCTTTTTGATGTTTAATTAATATCTATCTAATTATCAGTGTTTCAAAATCACAATTAACAATTACCAACTGTTTATTTGTTTGTTTAATTTACTATGTATTTTGTTCCATTCATTTCCACTCTCTTAATCTCTTAACGAATAATTCCTTCACTTTCTTTATAATAATTGATTGATTGTTAAATTTCATAATACTTGCGCAATTTCATTCATATTTCAAATAAAAATCTCAATTAATTAATGAATTCTTCATAAAATATAATTTATAATACTGATTGTAAGTAAACAAATTACATTCATAAATACATTAAATATACATACATACATGTTTTTAATTTATTATTCAATTCATTCATACATATTTAACTATCTTGAATTTGCATTTTTTTTCATTTTCAAATAAACAATAAGAAGGAAAGATTAACAAAAAATAAATCTAAAGAATTAAAATTGATTTATTGATTGATAGATAGATAGATTGTTAGAATAATTATTGACATTAATATAATAAATAAGCATATTATTAATATTATTACACATTTAGTTTATATTGTAAAGTTGAATATGATTGTTGGTTTGTTGGTTGGTTGGTTAGTTAGTTAGTTAGAAGGAAAGATAAGTAGGTAGATATTTAGGTAAATAAGATAGATAGTTAGTATTATCCAAGTATTATATTTACAAATTGTTTGGGTGGAAAAATTCAAATGGGGTTTTAAGTCAATATATTTTACTTAATTTCTAAGATATCAAGAGCTCTTTCACCATAGTAACTCATATTAAAGTGTTCCTTTACACTTTTAATTCTTTGAATGATTAACTTCAAATCTTCTTTTCCTTATAAGAAGTCTTAGTAGGAAATGGTTTTGTGAGAGAGTTCGCTAAGACACTCATTAAGATAATTACAGTAGTTAGTTAATTTTACTTGGTCACTTTATTCATTTTGTTAAGTTCTTGGATTAGCTAATTACCTTCCATTTCCTTATTAGCCTCTTATTGGAGAGGTACTTGTATTTTTTCTTTTCACTAAATAGGCAATTTTCAAGATCTTTTAATTGATTAATTCCATTTACTTTTTTCTGTCTAAGTATTAGAATTAATTCATTTCTGAGCAGATACTATGGTGAGTGTCATATCTGCTTGCATTAATGAATTCTAAGCATTTATCACAGAATATCTCTTAAGAATTTAAATGGAAAACACCTGAAATATTACTTGAAGTGTTTAGATAACTAAAGTCTAATTATTCATTATTGGGTTTTTAGTTAATAAAAGAGTTATTTTGGCTTCCTCCTGGATTATTAAAAGATGTATTATTGTTATTGTTGTTATTATTATTATTAATTTTAAAGGATTATTTAATAGGTGCTTTATTCCCAATAGGAGTAGTACTACCTATAGTATTTTTCTATTAAACTTCATTTGGATAAAATGAAGTACTTAAAGGAGTATGAATACCTTCAATATTTTATGGGGTCCTATTCTTGTAATCAGTTGGATCATAACTGATCTTTTCAACACTAAATTGTAAACCGGATTTTGTAGCTATTTTTTAAATAAAATATATTAATTATTTAATCAGAAATATCTTTCTTTATTATTTTACTTGTTGTTGGTCTTGTGTTAAATATTTTTTGTGGAGATATTTTAGATCTTTTAACTTAATCATCTTTTTCTTCTCTAAAGTAAGGAGAACGAATAGAATCCTAATTGAAAGTGTGCTAAGTCTAAAGACGCGGAAGGGGTTTTTAATCTTCAAGTGTATTTTAATTAATTGGATTGGATTAGATGTTTTAGGAAGGGTTATATTATTCATTATTCTAAGTAAATTAATTGTAAGTCTCGTGTGGTTGAGTTTAGAGTTTGTTTTAAGGATAAAAAAATTCCTAAGGCTAAGTTTAGAATGTTTAAATTTAGATTGGCTATTAGGCTTAAGGTTGCTATTAAGTCATGTAATCTCTTTATTAATTATACTTGTATTCATTCTATTGTGAGTCTAAAATTAAATTATTTTCTGTTGACATTTATGTATCTCCACATCCAAAGCATAAACCACTATCTCTCTTTTTATTTTAATTAGGCTTATTTTAGTACACATATTCAATTGATTATTTATGAGGATTTATCAAGTGAGGATTGCTAACAGATCTATTTTTATCTTACAGAAGTTATTCTGGTTTTAAAAGAGATTATTTGTTAGAAATAAATTAGCTTGACATGTTATTAGGCAAATGACTTTCTACATAGTCATTGGTGCTTACATCATTTTAAGGATAGGCTGCTTTTACTACTGGAGAGCTTGCATTTGAAAATCCTTGTTTACTGGAAACTCTATAATCACCTTGTTAATAGCCTACACTTCTCAGCTCACTATTGTTCAAAGTTTTCTTTGTATTATTCTCACTGTTAGGAGAACCCTTATTCTATAGTTTTACAATAAAAAACAAATTATTATTAATGTTTTTAATATAAAATTTCTCAGTTTACATTCTATGATTGTCTTTATTCATGAAAACTATTGTCATCTACTTATACACCAAACTCTTAATGATTTGTGCTTATTTTTTAAGGCTTATTGTTTCTGCTTAAATAAGAAGTCTGGGGAGTGAAGGATCTGTTGTTGCTGTTCTTTGGAGAGAATATTTTTGGCTTCTTGATTAAATAGAAGTTAGGATTATTGATGCTGCTACCATCGTTGTGCAATAAACTTGGACTTTATGAAGGTAAAAAAGAGTTTAATTATTTTTGGTCATGATTCTTCTAAGGTGTAGTTAATTCTAAAACTATTGTATCTTCAGATTTTTCAGGTGACTAATTAGTTATTTATGGCTATCTGTTTTTTTAAGAAAGTTCCTTTTTCATAGAAAGAGGAAGTTAGATGATCTTATTCTTAAAATTGGAATTCTCTTATTATGGCCTTTGAGGTTGGTTAGGGGATAAGTATTTTGAAGAAGAGTCCTATTCTTATTTAAAATACTTTAAAATATCCTTCACCTTATTTTCCTCCTCTCCATTCAAATTAGCATGAAAACTTTATTCTAAATCCCCCTTTTATCTCTAAAAGTTTTATTCATTTGCATCTTTTACCTATTAATTTTAGAAGAAACTTAAAAGAAATGAAAAGATAAAATAAGAGTGAAATTACTTAGTCGTTATTCTAAAATGGAGCTGATAAAGATTAACTATTCTTAGATCCATGCAAGCTGTTCAGAGTATAATAAAACGGATTTTATTTCTTACTATCATTTTATAAACTTTTCTTGATATTGCTATTCTCTTTCTACTCTGTTATTTACACTTCATTTTGAGGGTTTTACATAAATTTAAGCTTATATTCTGAATCAATCTGCTAGCTTTCTCTGATTTTTTTATCGTAGGAATTATCAAAATTCTATTATGGTTGAGCCCTTGCATCTATTGATTACTGTAAAGGCTAATTAGAATGTTTAACAGATTATTCATTGTTGGGATACTAAAATTGATTGACTACTATTTGAGGATAAGGATTTTCATTCTATTAACTGTTATTTTAATAGTAGTTTTATTACCTTTACTCCTTTGGAGTTGTATTCATATTCAATGGATTGTGGCTAGATCTAGAAGGACTCATTGAATTTAAATGACCTTAGCTGGTCTCATAGAATATTTCCTCTTCTTAATCTATTAATTCCTTCTCTCTTTCTAAGATCTCTCTTTCCTGTTATAATAATTACCTTTATTATTCTAATAACTCCCTTTTTTTCTAAGGGAACTCAATTAATTTTTATATTCCCTGCTAATTCAATTAATGAGAATTGACTAAAGGCTTATAAGGAGAGTGTTTAACCATTTCTAGTTTATGCATATCAGACATTTCACTATTATTATTACGATCATTTGAAGGTATTACCTGTCTACTATCATAGTAATTATTTCGAGGGTCTTTTTAATTCTTACTATCAAAATATTAATTATTTGGATCTCTTAAGTTTTTACTGTCAAATATCTCGATAGGATTATTGCCAAAAGATTTAGCTTTATAATTACTGCTATACTTATTTTCAGATTAAGAATTATCTTTCTTTGTATTCTTTCTCTAAGAGGATTATTATTAAGGATGAAGTGATTAATTATTTAGATGAGATAGAGATTAAATATCCTAAGTTGGTGAATTTATTTACTTTTTTCCTGTACTATCTAATTAATTTTAGTAATAATTCTACTAAGGATTAGTTTTTACTTTTGAACCATTTTACTTTTCATTTGTATAGCCATTATTATTATTATTATACCTATTATCCTGGGATGGTTTATTGTTGGTAATGTTGCTGTTAGGTTGAATAGGACTTAATCCACCAAAATCAGTTATTTAATTTGGGCTTTTTTACTGTTATTGTACTTGTTGCTGCTATGGGATGCTCTAATACTTTTAAAAGTCATTGGTGTAATAGTTTTAGCTATTCTAGCTATTTTTAGGTGATGGCTTTTTTATTTTAATTGAGGCTGGATTATTTAGAGACATCTATGAATAAGAAGCAGGAAATTGAGGTTATAAAACATTTTTAGTCATTTTTATTATCTCAGGTGTATCCTCAAATGTTTGATTTGTATTCTAATTCTTTTCTACTGAACTACCATAGTTTTGCTTATATTCTGAGTTATCAGTCTAAGGGGTTTTCAAATTCGATAAATTTATTCCTAAATGAGGTTTACTCTTTTATGCCAAAACTGGTGAGCGAATTTAGGTTACTTTCTTAGTTGTTGAAGGTTATTGGTCATTAAATTCGAGAATCCTTCTCTCTTCAGGCAAAAGTAAATTAGATTTTTCGATAGGAGCTGCTGTTGAAAAGAATTATTTATTTTATGTTGATTGCTTAACAGAATTGGGTGAAATAGATGAAGATTGTATCTAAAACATATCTGGCACTACATCTCTGTTTTAAGTATTTTTATTTCCGTTAGATATCTGGTCTTACGTAATGAAAATATTGGGTTTCATTGTATTTTATTAGGAACTTGGAATATATTTATCTGAATCTAACTTCAATTCATACTGCTATCCTTTATATACTGGATCAATCATCTTATTATTTATTTTGATATTGCTTTTCTATCCACTGCTAGGAGTGGGCTCTAACTGACTGAAATTAATAAAAGGACTATCTTGTAAAGGATTATAGTTAGACTCTGTGTATTCATACAAATTGTTATTGTTGTACTAATCAGATTTGCTATTGTAGATCAACAAATTCGATATATCTGTAGGAGAATTCTATCTAGAGTGATAATGAATCTTTGATGGTAGTTGTATGCCCTAATTGTTATTATCCTGCTAGATCTTTTAAGATGATGATTACTATTAATATTGAAGGTAACTCATCTATTTATATGTCTTTTGTTATTGATCTTATATGTCTATTTAACTATTACTAATTAACTGATTGATCGATCTATCTATCCCTCCTTAATACTGCTTTAGTCTATTATTAACTTCTTGCTTTTTATTTGCTTACAGACTTGATTGATAAATAAATTTGTAATTATATCAAGATAAATCATGTATGCATTTTATTCAAGTAATATTATAAGAAATAAGAATTATCAAAACATAGCCAATCATCAAACTAAATAAATAGATTAATAAATCATATGAATAAATAAATAAATAAACAAGCAAGCAAACAAACAAACAAACATCTTTTACCAATTTCAAATTTTATGTGCCTAACTAAATATTAATAAATAAAATTTAAGTATTTATTTTTAGTTTTCAAGTTTATAGATTTCTTTAACAATCCTCACTTCTTCTATCTAATTAATATCTCTTTCATTTCTCAATTCCAATTCTAAACTAAAATGCATGCATGTTTGCTATCTATCTTTAATTTTTCCAATTCTACAAATTTTTGCTTTTCCACTGATTTTTCTTATTTCACTGAATTAATTAAAAATAAATATATAAATTGATTGAGTAAATACTTCAACTGACTTTGATATTTTATATAGAATTAATTGATTATTTAAAAATATTTTTAATTTAAAAACCATTGATTAAATCTAATACAAATTAAAGAATAAATAATTTAATCTCTTTTTAATAAGCTATAATCTATTATTTAAATATTAGAAATATAATATCTTGCTTTTAAGAGTATTGAAGAAAAATAGTAAAAATTATAAATCTCATTTATTAATTATCAATAAATTTCATTTAATTATAAAGCTATTCTGATTAATAGTACTTTAAATAGATTTATTACTTACATATCTACCCTTATATGAATTTCAAATAGTTATTGAAATTCACATAATATTTTTACTTATTTAAGAATTTTGAGCTAGGAAAATGGAGGTTTTATGTTATTTAAAAATTAATTTATATTGTATGAATTAGGAAAGTATTAATTATCTGATAATTAATTGAAGAATCTATAATGAAAGATACAAAAATCTTATTAAAATTGAAGGAAATTAATTTGATTAGTGAAGGTATTTTATTTAGATTAATTATAGCTTTGTTTTCTTATTTCTATAAAGTAATAAAAATATAATTAAATCTGTTATAATCAATAATGCGACTATAATTAATTAAGTAAGCTAATGTTTTCATGGTAAGAAATGAATAAATAATGAAGATACTTTTCTGTCGAATATAGCTATTGATAGTTCTATCAAAAATTTTACCAACAAAATTAGATTAAAATATCTTTTCTTTGCAATTAAATTTTATCAGAATTTACACTTTACAAAAGAAATTATTAGAAGGGTTATTTAAAATTGAATAGAAGAAATTGAACATTAGAAATAAGGACATAAACAAATAAATAGGAAGGAATATACAATGAGATAACTTAATTAATTAATTAATTTATTTAGAATAGTATTATTAAAATAGTTTGAAAAGGTTTTTATTGTTTAGAAGGTATATATTGAAAAGGGAGTAAGTAATTAGTATTTCATTAGAATTCTATTGACAGGCTTTAAGTTGGCTTACAACTCATAAAATAGCCCTTTAAAAGCTAATTTAATAGTTGAACTTATTTTAATCCAGCTGGTGATTGAGTTTTTCTGATTACATCAAAGATATCTTTAATTTATTCCATTAAATATTCAGGATAGGTAGAACATTAGTCATCTTAAATTAGAATCGGATTTTTAATCCAATCTTCTTCAAAGCAGATACCACTCTTAAATTATTCTGATGATAAATATTTTTATCTTCTGCAAGATTTCAATTCATCTATCATTCCGTAAGGACATTTAGGTTCGCAGATACCTTTATTATTTAAAGTAGAAAATATGAGAAATACTTAAAATAGCAGTATCTTTATTAAATTTTAAAAGGATAAAATAACTTACAGCAAGAAACATTAGCAAAATTCTTCTTGCATTTGGGATAGACAACAGAGCCGTACTATTTTCATATGAAAAAAATTCTTAAGATAAAAATTTAAAACTGTAAAATTCAATTACTAATTCGCATCCTACGTCAGGGTGTTATTTGCCACATCTAAATCGACTCTATATTATAAGGGAAATAAAATTAAGTAAAAGATAATTTTGACCAAAAAGCTATGTTATTGAAAAGATTTATAGTAATGAATACCTCTACAAGAGAGAAAGGATAATCACCTGGAATCCAAGAAAATCCAACTCCTCTAGAGTACGAATTAGGTTTGATACAAGATTCTTATGAGTCCTTGAATCCCTCAGGACAAACTTCAATGCAGCCTATTTTTAAAAAATATCCAATTTTAGAAATATAATATTATAAAGGGATTAATGTAAACTAAGAAATAGAAATCATAATTTGGTACTTGAAGAGTTACCAAAAGGTTTATATCCAGGTTAACATTAAGCCATCCAAAAAGAGCCATTTTTTATGCAAGGCTATAAAGTAGCCTTCTCACATTGCTCTTTCCCATTACTCCAGCAAGAGTCATCAACGCATTTCTACAAAGATTACTCTAAATCCGTTTATGCTGTGAGAAATATTTATAGTAAATTTGAATTTCCTACATTTTAGTATAGGTTTTAATAAAGACTATAAATAACTTAATTAACTCCTTGCTAGCACTCAGCCATTTAGGGAGAATCTTAGAGCTGATAGGATAAAGATAAAGAAATAAATAGCAATAATAAAGAAGTAGAATTTAGTTTCATTTGTTGTATTGTTGGTTGCTTTATTTGCTTCAAATGACAATTGTAAACTGGAGTTTGCTATTTTGATCTGAATTATAGCATTTAATTATTTAAATAATCATTATCATCACTTTGCACCCAAATTTAATCTTAAATCTTCTTGTGAAGAGCATTCAAATTTGTTAATTATTTCTATTAATAATTGAAAGATTATTCATTCCAGTAAATTCTTTTGAGGAGAAAGATAGATCCTTTAATTTTTTAATCAAAGTGAATGAATTCTGAAAAAGGATAAAACTATTCACCAGAGAGTAATAGGTATTATAAATAAGTTAAAAATGTGATATTTTTAAAAATACAATCGATTTAATTTCTTACGCTACTCATACTATTAATAATAACAATTCTTCATGAAAATTATTGAGAAGGTTAATGATAAGTAAGGTAGTTGCCTACTCTTCTTCCATTCAAGTTAATAAATATATTAAGGGTATATTTTTTTATTGAGAAATTTGATTTTGGTTAATTTCTTTCATTTAAATTTGTCTAAGTTATTTTTCTGAAGAAAAATACAAAATCAGCGCAAGACTCTACTCTAGCTAATTTAAAAATAGAAAGAGGAAGATATATTTTCATAAATAAATCTTATTTAATCCGATAATAATTACATTAAACAAAACGGATATGCCTTTAAATTTATCAGTTGAAAATAAAAATTCAAATATAAATAAATATATTTTATAAAATTCTTTTGTTGTTGGAATTGATAACATTCTAAATAAATACTGCACTATCAGGTACGAATTCAGTCAATCGGGAGATGAATAGATATTCAAATTGATGGATTTTTATTAGAAGGATAAAATTGAATTAATGTAAGTATTATTAAGAAGTGTTAGTTACCCACCTTAATTCTAGACTACTTTTGACGTTAATAATATTGTTAATCACAGATTTTATTAAAAAGATGATCTAATTAAATTT
This sequence comes from Tetrahymena borealis, assembly GCA_000260095.1. NCBI lineage: Eukaryota > Ciliophora > Oligohymenophorea > Hymenostomatida > Tetrahymenidae > Tetrahymena > Tetrahymena borealis. The sequence goes on along the minus strand of JH651285.1, from coordinate 340,538 downwards.
AATAAGAATAAAAATAGAACAATAAATTGAGTAAAATAATGTTACCTTTATTTTAAATGAAACAAATATCTTTAGTACGTTTCAGCTCTATATCAATTTAATATTTATGATCATCAAATAACCTTCAGATTAATTTATTAGTTTTCCATCAAATTCTATCTAGGATTTCAAGCTTTTATAATTTCTATCTAGCAGCAAAAAACTATGCTTATCTGAGATAATGTAAGAATGAATAAATGGATTAAAATTAAAAATTATAAGATTGATTTATTTTTATTATATTAGATCTATTAAGAAAAAACATTAAGTATTTATAGTAATTAAAATAATGAATGTTAGTTTATTTTCATACATAGATAGAATTCGAATAATATTGCAACATCTCTAATCAAAATATGAAATTTGACTTCGAAATTCTAAGAGTATTTATTTTCAGTCTCTTTATGAACAAATTTTTTTTAGTAATTCTTATTAATTAATGACAGAAAAAAAATTTTTTACAAATATAATTGTATAAACATATTTCAAAATAAAAATTTTTTAAAAATTAAAATATAAAAAATAAAAAATAAATTCTCAAATTCTAAAAATTTATCTATAAATTTAGACAATCTTTAGGAGAAGATATTTTATAAGTTTTTACTTAAATATAAATTAAATATTAAATATTATAGAAATAACAAACTTTAGACAATATTTTCATAAATATATATTCATAAAAACTATTCGTTTCATTTTAAAATATGAGTTCTCTAAGCTTTTTTTGCTTTCTAATTGGACTTTATTGCTCCTTTATATTTTAATTATAATGAATTATTTTTTTAGCTATTTAAAATTTTACATTAAGAATAAGGAGAGTTTGTTAAGATATTTTAATTGAGAAAACTCTTTTCTGATATTTTGTACTCCAGAATTCTCTACTAAATTAGTGCTTTAACAATGGTAAGTTTATCAAATGATAAGTTTTGTTTATAAAATATGTTTTATATTAAACTTACTAAAAAGAAACAGTTATTTCATAGAGATTTTTACATTAGGAAATCCCCTAAGCTATTTTTGAAGCTCCTTCATTTTTTATTTAATTTAAACTAATTATTTCATGCAAAAAAATTTTATTTACTAATTAATCATATACAATTTACCTTAGCCACAAAAGAATTTTTGTTAAATTTTTACACTTAGAAATTCCTATGCTTAATTCTGAAGCCGATTAATCATCAATTTAATTAGATCTATTTTCATAGTATATTAATTTGATCAAGAATTATTTATAATTAAATTTTAACTTCATCCAAAGATTTAAAACTTATAAATTATTGCAAAATTAGATTTCTTCATTGAACATTTATACAACTCTTTATCCAACATTTCTTTTAAAAAGTAATTAAATATTAGGAAATTAAATTTAATATTAATTATTATTTACGATAGCTATATCGTTAATTTTAATTTCTAAATTTTATTTGATAAGTACTATAATCCAATTTAATCTTCTTTATTTATACCCATAACTAATTCTACAGATTGAAGACTTTCAATTTATTCTAACCCTTAACTGAATTACTTTATTCCTTTCTTTCCTATTTAAGCTAAACTATTTTTATATTTTAAATTGTATTTTCATTTAGGATATAAACTAAAAGCTCTTTACATTAAAGATAATTTAATTTGCTCTAAATTTTACATTTTAGATATGCATATTGACAAATTTTGTAATCCTTCATCATCAATTTAATTTTCACTTTTTAAGTATATTTTAAACAGTTATCTTACCTTATTAGCCATCATTTAAATAAAACTATTTACTCTAATTCTAAATTTAAATATCTCAAGTATGTACATTCTATTATTTTTTAACCTAAATTTTTTATTGTCTAAGAATCTAATTTGTTATTTCTTTTATTTATAATATTATATGTAAATCATAACTTTATTTTCAATTTATATCTAATTATTTTTTTACTTTAACTCCAAACGAAGACTATTTAGTTTTTTGCATTAAGATATTGTTTTAAGTAAAACAGAGTCAAAGGAGTATATACATTTATGCAGTCCGCAATTACTTTTTATATTTATTCTAAAATAAGATAAAGTAGCTATTATTAAATTTTACTCAAAATTAATAGATAAACTTTCTAATCCTGTATTAATTCCTATAACCTTAGATAATTTTATTAAATAATCATCCGTTACAGAAATATTGCTTTTGGTTATTTAAATATTATTTTGAAATATATTAAGGATTAATAATGTATATTTTATGAAGTACTTCTTTTAGATCATTATTTTAACATAATTTGAATATAGATGTTTATCTAACTTTTAATTTAAAATAATAAACCATTAATTTTATATTATACGAATTATTAAGTTACTTCATCATTCTTTTTAATAACTAACATATTTTTTCAGCTTTTATTTTATTATCCTTTATTAATTTATATAGCTTAATTATATTGAAAATTTAATTAATTAAGTATATCTCAAATAGGATAACAGTTACTATGGGAAATAAAATTGTACATTGCTTTTTGTGTTTTGAATATATTGTAATTTCTCGTAATTCAGCAAAATTCTAATTTCTGGAAGTGCTATAAAATGAAATTTATAATAAATAATAAAATTATTAATTTTATGGCTAATATATTAGTAATATCCCAAATACCATACTGTATAACCAAAATTACAAATTTCAAAATTTAACAACTATTTTTAATATTATAAATCAATTATATTGTATTTGTTACTAAGTTTCAATTTTTGATTCTAATTTATAGAATGACAACAACTCATTTTGTTTTATTAATTTACATCAAATATTGAACATTTTAATTTAAATTTATTAGGAATACTTTAGAGTAGAAAAATATTCTACAATAAAAAATGACAGAAGATTAATTTAAAAATGTAAATCCCTTATTATTCAAATAATATTAAAAAATTATATTATTTTTTAAATAAAAGTTAATCCAACAAAATATTTTAGCAAATAAATTGACACTTAATTATGGGTAAATATTTCCTATTATTTTTATTGTCTCAGAAAATTTCTTTAAATATAAAAGCTATAATAACATTGGAAATCAAGATGCCTGTGATTTAGGGTCTGCTTTAGGAAATTGCTCATACCTTACTACATTAACTCTTTATTTAAGGTAAAATTTTATATTTTTTATTTTCTTCCACTTTTCAACACAAATTTATTCTCTAAGCTATGTTATTTTTTTTAATTTATTCTTTAAATATAAAAGTGATAATAACATTGGAGAACAAGGTGCTTGTGGTTTAGGGTCTGGTTTAGGAAATTGCTCATAGCTTACTACATTAACTCTTTATTTAAAGTAAAATTTTATATTTTTTGTTTTCTTCCACTTTTCGACACAAATTTATTCTCTAAGCTATGTTAATTATGACTTAACTCTTTATATATAATAGCAACAATAATATTGGAGAACAAGGTGCTTGTGGTTTAGGGTCTGCTTTAGGAAATTGCTCATAGCTTACTACAATAACTCTTGATTTAAGGTATAATTTTATATTATTTTTTTTTCTTCCACTTTTAAACACAAATCTATTCTCTAAGCTATGTTATTTTTTTAATTTACTCTTTAAATATAATAGCAACAATAGCATTGGAGAACAAGGTGCTTGCGGATTAGGGTCTGCTTTAGGAAATTATTCATAGCTTGCTACATTAACTCTTTATTTAAAGTAAAATTTTATATTTTTTATTTTCTTCCACTTTTCAACACAAATTTATTCTCTAAGCTATGTTAATTTTGGCTTAACTCTTTAAATATAAAAGCAACAATAAAATTGGAGAACAATATGCTTGTGGTTAAGGGTCTGCTTTAGGAAATTGCTCAAAACTTACTACATTAACTCTTTATTTAAAGTAAAATTATATATTTTTTCATTTTCTTCCACTTTTCACACAAATTTATTTTCTAAACTATATTATTTTTTTAATTAACTCTTAAAAATATAATAGCAACAATAACATTGGAGAACAAGGTGCTTGTGGTTTAGGGTCTGGTTTAGGAAATTGCTCATAGCTTACTACATTAACCCTTTATTTAAAGTAAAATTTTAT
>JH651285.1:311420-324563 GCA_000260095.1 Tetrahymena borealis | reverse complement strand
TATTGTAAAATATACATTTTAATATATATTGATTAAAATATTATTGAAACAATTTTTGCAACACAATTTTGGATTGTTTATTTATAGTAAAAAAGGACAATAATTTCTAAATATATTTAACAATTATTTTTCCATTCACATCTCCAATATCTAATCTCACTCATTCAATTAGATTTTCTTTAAATTTTCACTCATTTTCTTAATTCATCACATTATTTCACAGCTAAAGAGAGTATTTAAAAATTAATTTTCTATTCTCCTATACTGTAAATGTTTGCTAATAGTCCTTTGTTTAATGGTCCTTATTAAAGAATATTAATGAAAAATTGAATTTATAAAAATGTATATTCAACAAAAATATTCTATTGATAGATTTTAATATTTAGAGTATTTATCTTATTTGTAAAAATTAATTATTCATTATTCATTTGAGTATTCATTATCTATCAAATATATTATAAAAATAATATTAAATTTTATAAGTAATAAATCGCAATTTATACTTAAATAGTAGTATCTTCACTAATCGCTTCATTCTCATTAGTTTTTATTTAAGACAACTTTCTTTTTCAGTTCTTTAATTTTAAATATTTAAAAAACAATAAAATTGAAATAATTAATTTATCATTAAAAATGGGAGAAAATAAAAAATAATTAAAAATTTTACTGTAAAGTAAGAATTAATGAAATAAGTTATGAGCAATTTCCTAATCCAGATCCTAAAATACAAGCAGCTTCTTCTCCAATTATATTTAAACTTGTATATTTTGAAATTTAGAAAGAAGTAAATATTTAGAGAATAAATTTGAAATGAAAAGAAGAATAAATTAAAAATAATAGAATATTACTATAAATTAAGAGTTAAGATAGAAAGTTATTGGTATTTCCCTAATACAGAACCTAAACTACAAGCACCTTCATCTTCAATCTTATTAGACCTTTTATATTTTGAGAGTTAAGAAAAAATAACAAATAAAGAGAATAAATTTGTAATGAAAAGAAGAAAAAATTAAAAATAATAGAAAATTACTATAAATTAAGAGTTAAGATAGTTAGTTATTAGCAATTCCCTAATCCTGATACTAAACTAGAAGCACCTTAATCTTCAATCATATTAGACCTTAGTATTTTGAGAATTAAGAAATAATAAAAAATAGAGAGAATATATTTGATGTAAAATTACTATAATACAAGAGTTAATGTAGTAAGTTATTAGCAATTCCCTAATCCAGACCCTAGACCACAAGCACCTTAATCTTTAATCCTATTGGACCTTTACATATTTAAGATTTAAGAAAAATAATAAAATAAAAGGAACAAATTTGCATTTAATAGTTAAAAAAAACTAAAGTAATAGAAAAGTACCATAAACGAAGATCTAAGATAGAAAGCTATTAGCAATTCCCTAATCCAGAACCTAAACTACAAGCACCTTCATCTCCAATCTTATTAGACCTTTTATATTTTGAGAGTTAAAAAAATTTATATTTGTAACAAAAAGAAGAAGAAATTAAAAATTATGTAAAATTACGATAATTCTAGAGTTAGTGTAGTAAGTTATGAACAATTTCCTAATCCTGATCCTAAACTACTAGCACCTTCATCTCTTATACCATTATTCCTTTCATTTTGAAAGAATTAATTTAAAAATATTAAAAAAGAGAGAAATGAAAAATTTGAAGGAGATAATGATAATAATATAAAAATTTACTATAAATCAAGAGTTATAGTAGTAAGTTTTGAGCAATTTCCTAAACCTGATCCTAAACCACTTAAGCCTTAATTTCCAATCTTATTTGACCTTTTATTATTAAATAGTTAAGTAATACATTTACTTTAAAAGTCGAAAAAATGCAAAATTTTACATTAAAACAAGAGTTAATGTAGTCAGTTTTTAGCAATTTCCTAATCCAGACCCTAAACCACAAGCACCTTAACTTCCAATTTCATTCATCCTTTATTATTAAAGAGTTAAGAAAAATATAATAAATAAGAGAATATTTGATACTAATATTAGTAGTAAATAAAAATAAAATAAAATGTTACTATAAAGAAAGAATTAATGTGGTAAGTTATTAGCAATTTCCTAATCCAGATGCTAAACTACAAGAACCTTTACTTCCAATTTAATTTCCCCTTTTATCATTAAAGAGCTATGTAAAATATGACAAAATGAATATAAAAATAGTATAAAATTTTACAATAAATGAAGAGTTAATGTATTCAGTTATGAGCATTCTCCTAGGCCAGATCCTAAACCTCTAGATCCTTTATTTTCTATGTTATTTCCCCTTTTATTATTTGAAATTAAATTAAAATATAATAAATAGAAAGATATTGGTGATAGAATGTGGAGATAATAAAATAAAAATAATATAAAATTACCATAAATCAAGAGTAATTGTAGTAAGCTATGAGCAATTTCTTAACCCTTATCCTAAACCAATAGCACCTTTTTTTCCAATACTATTGTACCTTTTATTTAGATTGAAAGAGTTAAGTAAAAATAACAAAATTCAGAGAATAAATTTCTTGTTAAAAATTGAAAATTTTACTATAAAAGAAGAGTTAATGTAGTAAGTTATAAGCATTTTCCTAATCCTAATCCTAAACCACAAGAGCCTTAATCTCCAATACTATTTCCCCTATTATAATTAAATTTTTTAAAGGAAAATATAATAAAATAGAAAATAAATAAGCAAGAGTAAAGGAAGAAAAAAATAAATAAAATTTTACGATAAATCAAGATTTAGTTTAGTAAGTTATGGGCAATATCCTAATACAGATCCTAAGTGACAAGTACCTTAATCTCTAATACCATTTCCCCTTTTATATTTAATAATAAGTATAAGGTTTTTCTTATAAGTTTTTAGGTAATTAATAAATTGTAATAAATATTTATTTACTTGTAATAAAGTGTCTAATTATCTTATAAAAGATATTGTTGAATTAACTTTTAATTAATTAATAATATAATATTTTGATAAAATTTTAATAATAAGGAATTTACAAAGTTAAATTAATTTTCTATCATTTTCTATAAGGCAATATTTTTCTACTCTTTTGTATTCCTAACAAGTTTAATTTAAAAAATTGAATGTTTGAAATATATCTTAAAATAAAAATATAAATACTATTCAAAAAATTTTACAAATGTTTAAATTTTTTTGTCTTTTTTATTTTATGATTGTGTTAAGAGTGATTCATACTGAATGATAAAAAAATCTGTAAAATATCTCTAAATAAAGTTTGAATAAATTAATAAGCAAAATTTATCTTATTTAAATGTCTTTAATTATCTTTTAAAAAAATAGGGTATTAATTTAGGAGTAAAATTAAAATTGAGTTTTTTTGTTTTTTAAATATTAAATACCCTACGTTCTCCTATATTGTTTTCTGAAAAATATATTGAAATTTATTAATACCCAAATTTTTAAAAATAAATAATAAAAATAAGTAAATTTTTAATGATTTTGAAAGAACTGAAAATACATTAATTAATTAATTAATTATTTTGAGAAACATAAGATCATAATTAATTTAAATTTATTTGTAAAATAAAAAATACTCTTCTACTATAAATGAACTCAAACTAATAATAAAATGTAAGTAAATATCTTATTATAAAAATACTTATAATAAAATATATTATTTTCAAATTAAAAATTTAATAGGAATCATAATCAAAATATTTTAAAGATAATCTAACAATTATTAAGTAAACAAATTTGGAACTAAATATTAATTTTTTAATAAAATCATTTCATTTTTATATTTATTCCTAACTCCTTAAACTTAGAAGCTAGAAATACATTGAAGATTTGGGTGCTTTTGATATAGGTTAGAAATTAGCAAATAGTTTATAACTTACTACATTGACTCTTCATTTAGAGTAAAATTACATCTTATTTTTATTTACTTCTAATTCTCATACCAAATTTCTTCATTCAATTTAGTTAATTTAGCTTAAATCTTTAAATATAAAAGCAATAATAGAATTAAAGATAGAGGAGCTTAAGGTTTAGGGGCTGGATTAGGAAACTGCTCTTTACTCACTACATTAACTCTTAAATTAAAGTATATTTGTTAAATTATTTTTTATATCTTTAACTTTCTTTTCATATTTATTCTTTCTATATTTTAATTTTTAAAGTTAACTCTTTTCATATAGAAGTTTATTTTTAATTTATTTATAATCATTTCTTATTAAATTTGCTCTCTTTATTTATAATTTTATTATCTTAAAAAATATAAAAGTAAAAATTAAATTGGAGATTAGGGTTCTAGTGCTTTAGGATCTGGATTAGGAAACTGCTTATAACTTACTTCATTAAATCTTTTTTTAGAGTAAAATTTTTTATCATTTTATTTACTATCAAATATGATTTCAAATTTAATATCTTTATTGTTTAATTTTCCTTAATTTTAAAATATAAAAGCGATAATATAATCAGCGATTTGGGTGCTAGCAGTTTAGGGTCTGGATTAGGAAACTGCTCATAACTTACTGCATTAACCCTTATATTATGGTAAAATTTATATTACTATTATTTTCTCCAACTTTTTATTTCTAATTTATTCTCTCAATTTTACCTATTTTTTTCTTATTTCTTAATATTTATAAGCAATAATAGAATTGGAGATTAAGGCTCTAGTGATTTAGGGTCTGGATTAGGAAATTGTTCATAACTTTCTTAATTAATTATAGATTTAAAGTAAAATTTTAATTATTTTTCTTCTTTACTCATCATTATTTATTCCTAAAATTTTAAAGTTCTAACAGAATTCAAGATTAGGGTGCTGGTGGCTTAGTATCTAAATTAGGAAATTGCTCATAGCTTATAGCATTAATTCTAAATTTATTGTAAAATTATAATTTCTTTCATTTTTCATTTCAAATTTTTCTAAATTTGAAATATCTATCTATTAGTTTAATTTTTCTTTAATTCTATTAATTTTAAAGTAAAAACTAAGTTGGAGAATAAGGTGCATGTAGTTTAGGATAAGGAATAGGGAAGTGTTCTTAACTTAAATAACTAAATATTGATTTATCGTAAAATTTCTTTTCTTTTCTCATTTAACTTCTACTTATTTTTAATATTTAATAGGTCTAATAAAATTAAAGATTAGGGAGCTTGTGATTTAGTATCTGGATTAAGAAATTGTTCTTAACTGTTTGCATTAACTCTAAATTTATAGTAAATTTTATTTTTAACATTTCAATTTATATCTAATCTCTATTTTTCTATTTTAAACTTAACTCTTCTCTTAGTAATAGTATAATTGGAGAATTTGGAGTTCATGATTTAGGATCCTTATTAAGAAATTACTCATAACTCACTATTTTAACTCTCATTTTATAGTAAAATTTTATTTCTTTTAATTTTCTACCACTTTTCTTATCAAGTATATTCTAGTTATTTTGTTATTTTTTTTTACTTAGTCCTATTTATTTAAAATGTTAAATAGGATTGAAGATTAAGGTGCTTGTAATTTAGGGTCAGATTTAGGGAATTGCCCATAACTTACTACATTAACTCTTGATATATTGTAATTTACTTCTATATTTACTACTCATTTTTTCCAAATTTATGATTTTTGCATAAATCTAATAATAAAAAGATATATAATTTAAGATGAGAGGGCTACTGTTTTAAGAACTGTATTGAGAAATTGCTCATAGCTTAATTCATTAATCCTTAATTTAAAGTAGTATTTATTTTATTTTCTTTCACTTATTATATCTCTTTATCTTATAATTTTTACTTAAATATAACAATATAAAAGTGAGAATTTAATTAGAGATGTAGGAGCTGTTGATTTAGCTTCTGGATTAAGAAGCTGCTCATAATTAACTTCGTTAACTCTTTTGTTAGAGTATTAATATATTTTATTTATTCTTATTCTCTTCTACTTTTCTATCAGTTCTGTCTCTACTATTATTTCTAACTTAGCTTTTCATATTAAAAAGGTCTAATTGCATTAATTGTTAGGGTGTTTGTGATTTAGGGTATGCAATAGGATGTTGCTCTTTACTTACAACATTAACTTTAGAATTATAGTAATTCTTATTTTTATTTAATACTTTTTACTTATGATTTATTCTCCCTAATTTGCCATATATTTTATGCTAAATCTATCACTATAAAAGGTAAAATAATATCGAAGATAAGGGTGCTTGTGGTTTAGGTTCTGGATTATAGAAATGTTAATAGCTAATAGAATTGAATCTTAATTTAACGTAAATGATAAACTATTTTTATTTTCTATCAATTTTTTCCCTATTATTATTTCAAATTTACTATTTTTATAAAATTAATAAACTATACTTATTAGCTATTTTTTATGTTTAATCTATTAATTTAAAAGGAATAATTACATTGAAATATAGGGAGCTTCTGGTTTAGCATCAGGATTTCAGAATTGCTAAAAGCTTGTAAACTTGAATCTTGATTTAAAGTAATTAAAAAATTTTATTTAACTTTACTTTTAACTTTCAAATTTTGTTCTCATATTTATCTTTTTTACTAATCTTTTAAATTTAAAAAGTCAGAATTATATTCAAGAATAGGGAGCTTTTTACTTAGGATCTGGAATTAGAAAATGTTTACAGCTTAAAACATTAACTCTTAATTTATAGTAAAAGTTTTATAATCTATTTATTTTTTGCATAATCCTTCCTTTTTATATCTTTTATCTATAAATTTAAAGCAAAAATTTCATTCGAAATTAAGGTGCTTATGGCTTAGTATGTAAATTAGGGAAGTGCTCTTCTCTTACTACCTTATTTCTTGATTTATCGTAAGATTTTATTTTTACTTTCCTTTTTTGTTCATTTCAATTTTTTCTCACTCAAAATTTCACCATTTTTTACTGAACTCTTAAAATATAAAAGTGTAAATAAAATTGAAGATTATGGTATTTGCGCTATAGGAGCTGGATTAGGTATTTGCTCTCAACTTATTTCACTTACAGTTCTTTTAGAGTAAGATTATTTTTCCACTTTTCATTTAAAAATAGAATGTATAGTTTATTTCATATTTTAAGTTAACTCTTTAAATATAAAAGTAAAAATAAATTTAAAGATGAAAGTATCCATAGCTTAGGGTCTGGATTAATAAATTGCTAATAGCTTAAAACATTAAATCTTGGTTTAATGTAATATTTTATTAAATTTTATTTTAATCTTCTTTCTTTTGAATATTTATTATCTCTGTAAAACTTTTAATTTAAATTAAATTTCAAATATAGAAGCTCTAAATTTTATTTTGAAGATGAGGGAATTTGTAATTTAGTATCACTATTTAGAAATCACTAATAGCTGACAACAATCAAACTACATATTTAAAATAATCTTATTATAATACAAAAACTAATGAAGATTCTAAGACTTGTGAAGTTAGACAGATATTGAAATGATTGATATATTTAAAAATAAAGGTTAAAGATATGCTTTTTAAAAAGATATTTAATCATATTGAATTTTTCATTAATAAAATAATACTTTTTTGATAATAATATATTTTTGATATAATGAATAATCAATCAATTGTAAAATATTTTTTAGTATTAAAATATCTTAAATTTTCTTTTTTATTTTTCTCATTCTCATTCTCAAATTTCAAAATTTAACAACCATGTTTTATATTATAAATCCATTATATTGTATTGGTTATTAAGTAATTTTGAATTCTAATTTATAAAAGACAACAACGCATTTTCTTTTATTAATTTATATCAAATATTGAATATTTTAATTTAAATTTGTTAGGAATACAATAGAGTAGAAAAATATTCTACAATAAAAAATGACAGAAGATTAATTTAAAAATGTAAATCCCTTATTATTCAAATAATATTAAAAAATTATATTCTTTATAAAATAAAAGTTAATTCAACAAAATATTTTAGCAAATAAATTGACACTTAATTATAGGTAAATATTTCCTATAATTTTTATTGACTCAGAAAATTTCTTTAAATATAAAAGAGATAATAACATTGGAGATTTAGATGTTTGTGTTTTAGGGTCTGTTTTAGGAAATTGCTCATACCTTACTACATTAATTCTTGATTTTAAGTAAAATTTTATACTATTTTATTTTTTCCACTTTTCAACACAAATTTATTCTATACTTTATGTTATTTTTTTAATTAACTCTTTAAATAATAGCGACAATAACATTAGAGATCAAGGTGCTTGTGGTTTAGGGTCTGCTTTAGGAAATTGCTCATAGCTTACTACATTAACTCTACATTTAAAGTAAAATTATATATTTTTTTATTTTCTTCGATTTTCAAAACTAATTTATTCTCTAAGATATGTTATTTTTTTAATAAATATAATAGGAGAAATAGCATTGGAGAACAAGGTGCTTGTGAATTAGGGTCTACTTTAGGAAACTGCTCATAGCTTACTACATTAACTCTAGATTTATTGTAAAATTTTATATTATTTTATTTTCTTCCACTTTTCAATACAAATTTATTTTCTAAGCTATGTTATATTTTGACTTATTTCTTTAAATATAATAGGAGCAATAGCATCAGAGATAAAGGAGCTTGTGGTTTAGGGTCTGTTTTAGGAAATTGCTCATAGCTTACTACATTAATTCTTGATTTAAAGTAAATTTATATATTATTTTATTTTCTTCCACATTTCAACACAAATTTATTCTATACTCTATGTTATTTTTTTAATTAACTCTTTAAATAATAGCAACAATAGGATTGGAGAACATGGTGCTTGTGGTTTAGGGTCTGCTTTAGGAAATTGCTCATAGCTTACTACATTAACTCTTTATTTAAAGTAAAATTATATATTATTTTATTTTCTTCCACATATCAACGCAAATTTATTCTATACTCTATGTTATTTTTTTAATTAACTCTTTAAATAATAGCGATAATAACATTGGAGATCAAGGAGCTAGTGGTTTAGGGTCTGCTTTAAGAAATTGCTTATAGCTTGCTACAATTAATGTTCATTTAAGGTAAAATTTTATATTATTTATTTTCTTCCACTTTTCAACACAAATTTATTCTATACTCTATGCTATTTCTTAAATTAATTCTTTAAATATAATAGTTTAAATAGCATTGGAGATGAAGGTGCTTGTGGTTTAGGGTCTGCTTTAGGAATATGCTCATAGCTTACTACATTAACTCTAAATTTAGAGTAAAATTTTATATTATTTTATTTTCTTTGACTTTTCAACATTAATTTATTCTCTAAGCTATGTTATTTTTATAATTAACTCTGTAAATATAATAGGAGAAATAGAATTGGAGAACATGGTGCTTGTGGTTTAGGATCTGCTTTAGGAAATTGCTCATAACTGACTACATTAACTCTAAATTTATAGTAAAATTTTATAATATTTTATTTTATTTAATTTTTCAACACTAATTTATTCTCTAAGCTATGCTATTTTTTTAATTAACTCTGTAAATATAATAGGAGTAATAGCATTGGAGGTAAAGGTACTTGTGGTTTAGGATCTGCTTTAGGAAATTGCTAATAGCTTACTACATTAACTCTGTATTTATAGTAAAATTTTATATTTGTTTATATTCTTCCGCTTTTCAACACAAATTTATTCTACTCTATATTATTTTTTGACTTAACTCTTTAAATATAATAGGAGCAATAGCATTAAAGGTAAAGGTGCTTGTGATTTAGGGTCTGCTTTAGGAAATTGCTCATAGCTTACTACATTAACTCTAGATTTATTGTAAAATTTTATATTATTCTATTTTCTTCCACTTTTCAACACAAATTTATTCTATACTCTTTGTTATTTTTTTAATTAACTCTTTAAATAATAGTAACAATAGCATCGGAGGTAAAGGTGCTTGTGGTTTAGGGTCTGCTTTAGGAAATTGCTCATAGCTTACTACATTAACTCTAGATTTATTGTAAAATTTTATATTATTTTATTTTTTTTGACTTTCAACACTAATTTATTCTCTAAGCTAAGTTATTTTTTTAATCAACCCTGTAAATATAATAGGAGTAATAGTATTGGAGAACAAGGAGCAAGTGGTTTAGTGTCTGCTTTAGGCAATTGCTAATAGCTTACTACATTAAATCTTCAATTAAGGTAAAATTTTATATATGTCCACTTTTCAACACAAATTTATTCTCTAAGATTTGTTATTTTTTGACTTAACTCTTTAAATATAATAGGAGCAATAGCATTGGAGGTAAAAGTGCTTGTGGTTTAGGGCTTGCTTTAGGAAATTGCTCATAGCTTACTATATTAACTCTAGATTTATAGTAAAATTTTATATTATTTTATTTTTTTTGACTTTTCAACACTAATTTATTCTCTAAACTAAGTTATTTTTTTAATTAACTCTGTAAACATAATAGGAGCAATAGTATTGGAGATGAAAATGCTTGTGGTTTAGTATCTGCTTTAGGAAATTGCTAATAGCTTACTACACTAAGTCTTCATTTAAGGTAAAATTTTATATTATTTTATTTTCTTCCGCTTTTCAACACAAATTTATTCTCTACACTATATTATTTTTTAACTTAACTCTTTAAATATAATAGGAGTAATAGCATTAAAGGTAAAGGTGCTTGTGGTTTAGGGTCTGCCTTAGGAAATTGCTCAAAGCTTACTAAATTAACTCTAGATTTATAGTAAAATTTTATTTTCTTCCACTTTTCAACACAAATTTATTCTCTACACTTTGTTATTTTTTTAATTAACTCTTTAAATAATAGCAAAAATAACATTGGAGATGAAGGTGCTAGTGGTTTAGGGTAGACTTTAGGAAATTGCTCTTAGCTTACTACATTAAGTCTTCATATAAGGTAAAATTTTATATTATTTTATTTTCTTATTTTTATAATTAACTCTGTAAATATAATAGGAACAATAGCATTGGATGTAAAGGTGCTTGTGGTTTAGGATCTGCTTTAGGAAATTGCTAATAGCTTACTACATTAATTCTAGATTTATAGTAAAATTTTCTTCGACTTTTCAACTTAATTTATTCTCTAAGTTATGTTATTTTTTTAATTAACTCTTTATATATAATAGGAGCAATAGCATTGGAGAACATGGTGCTAGTGGTTTAGGGTCAGCTTTAGGAAATTGTTCATAGCTTACTATATTAACTCTAGATTTATTGTAAAATTTATATTATTCTATTTTCATTGACTTTTCAACACAAATTTATTCTCCATAATATGTTATTTTTTTAATTAACTCTTTAAATAATAGCAATAATAGAATTGGAGGTAAAGGTGCTTGTGGTTTAGGGTCTGCTTTAGGAAATTGTTCATAGCTTACTACATTAACTCTTGATTTATTGTAAACTTTTATATTATTTTATTTTCTTCCACTTTTCAACACAAATTTATTCTTTAAGCTATATTATTTTTTGACTTAACTCTTTAAATAATAGCAACAATAGCATTGGAGATGAAGGTGCTTGTGGTTTAGTGTCTGCTTTAGGAAATTGCTAATAGCTTACTACACTAAATCTTTATTTATCGTAAAATTATATATTATTTTATTTGCTTTGACTATTCATTATTTATTAATAATATCCATTTTATTATTTTTTGATAAATTAATTTTAAAATATTTAAAATAAAAGATTAGAAAATTTATAGGTGATATAATCTTAAATAATGAGAATAAAGAGATTAGTGGTGAAAGAGTTAAGGTAAAAATTAACAAACGTTATTTATACAATTTAATGTTTTTAAATATAAATATGATAGAGAATGATGAATAATTAATGAAAGATAGATAATGAAATAAGAAATAAATAATTAATTTAAATAAATAGATTAAGATTATATCATTGTAAAATATACATTTTAATATTTATTAATTAAAATATTATTTAAACGATCTTTGCACCACAATTTAGAATTTAATATTTATTGAAAAAAAGGAACATAATTTCTAAATAAATTTAACAATTATTTTCCATTCACATCTCGAATATCCAATCTCACTCAATTAAATCAGGTTTTCTTCAAATTTTCACTCATTTTCTTAATTCATCACATTATTTCACAGCTAAAGAGGGTATTTCAAAATTAATTTTCTATTTACCAATACTGTGTAAATATTTGCTAATATATATTGATTTATATTAAAAATAAATTTTACAACAGTTACTCGGGGTGAATTATATGTATTAACTTAAATTTTATAAATTTTTTTTATATATCTATACCCATAAATACTCCATTTTTGTAATAAATAAGAGAATACCGAATATATCTACCACTACCCATATTTTTTCAATTAATTTATAATATTTTCATTCTCATTCTCAAATTTCAAAATTTAACAAACATGTTTTATATTATAAATCCATTATTTTGTATTGGTTACTAAGTAATTTTGAATTCTAATTTATAAAAGAAAACAACGCATTTTCTTTTATTAATTTATATCAAATTTTGAATATTTTAATTTAAATTTGTAAGGAATACAATAGAGTAGAAAAATATTCTACAATAAAAAATGATAGAAGATTAGTTTAAAAATGTAAATCCCTTATTTTTCAAATAATATTAAAAAATTATTTTTTTTATAAAATAAAAGTTAATTCAACAAAATATTTTAGCAAATAAATTGACACTTAATTAAAGGTAAATATTTCCTATAATTTTTATTGACTTGAAAATTTCTTTAAATATAAAAGCGATAATAACATAGGAGATTTAGATGTTTGTGTTTTAGGGTCTGTTTTAGGAAATTTCTTATAGCTTACTAGATTAAGTCTTAATTTAAGGTAAAGTTTTATACTATTTTATTTTCTTCCACTTTTCAACACAAATTTAATCTTATTTTTTTAATTAACTCTTTAAATAATAGTGACAATA
Source organism: Tetrahymena borealis (assembly GCA_000260095.1). Lineage (NCBI taxonomy): Eukaryota > Ciliophora > Oligohymenophorea > Hymenostomatida > Tetrahymenidae > Tetrahymena > Tetrahymena borealis. The sequence goes on along the minus strand of JH651285.1, from coordinate 311,701 downwards.
GTATTGGAAATGAAGGTGCTTGTGGTTTAGGGTCTGCTTTAAGAAATTACTTATAGCTTACTACATTAAGTCTTAATTTAAGGTAACGTTTTATACTATTTTATTTTCTTCCACTTTTCAACACAAATTTACTCTTTACTTTATGTTATTTTTTTAATTAACTCTTTAAATAATAGCAACAATAGCATTGGAGATCAAGGTGCTTGTGGTTTAGGGTCTGCTTTAGGAAATTGCTCATAGCTTACTACATTAACTCTACATTTAAAGTAAAATTATATATT
>JH651285.1:266137-309509 GCA_000260095.1 Tetrahymena borealis | reverse complement strand
CTATGTTATTTTTTTAATTAACTCTTTAAATAATAGCTAGAATAGCATTGGAGGTAAAGGTGCTTGTGGTTTAGGGTCTGCTTTAAGTAATTGCTTATAACTTACTACATTAAGTCTTAATTTAAGGTAAAATTTTATACTATTTTATTTTCTTCCACTTTTTAACACAAATTTATTCTATACTCTATGTTATTTTTTTAATTAACTCTTTAAATAATAGGAGCAATAGGATTGGAGGTAAATGTGCTTGTGGTTTAGTGTCTGCTTTAGGAAATTGCTCATAGCTTACTACACTAAATCTTTATTTATCGTAAAATTATATATTATTTTATTTGCTTTGACTATTCAACATTTATTAATAATATCCATTTTATTATTTTTTGATAAATTAATTTTAAAATATTTAAAATAAAAGATTAGAAAATTTATAGTTGATATAATCTTAAATAATGAGAATAAAAAGATTAGTGGTGAAAGAGTTAAGGTAAAAATTAACAAACGTTATTTATACAATTTAATGTTTTATAAAATATAAATATGATAGAGAATGATGGATTAACTAATGTAAGATAGATAATGAAATAAGAAATAAATAAGTAATTTAAATAAGTAGATTAAGATTATTTTATTGTAAAATATATATTTTAAAATTTATTAATTAAAATAATATTTAAACAATTTTTACACCGCAATTTTGAATTATATATTCAAAAATAAAAAAGAATTAATCTTAAAATATTAAGAAAAATTAAGCTGTTACTTTAATTGGAATATTAGTGTGTCTATTAAATTAGGATTAAGTATAATTTATTCAAAATATAAATTTTTAATAATATTACTTGCTTGCTTTAAGTTTAAAAATTTATGATCAATCGATCGATAAATAATTACAAAGCATTTAAAATATTTTAACAGTATAAAATTGTATTTATCAATTAATATGTTTTAAACAATCCTAATAGGATTCTTTAGTAAGATTTAATAAAACTTATTATCCATTCAGTGATTACTCTAGATCAGTTATTAGCTTAGATAAATCACTAAGAACTCCATAATCCTCATATTGTGGCAAAAATAATTACTTTTTGAAGTGAGAGATTTAAGATAGAGTGAAGTGAATTCTAAATTTATTAATAAATTATTAATTTTCTTCATTAATGACTATATAATCAAAGAGAGATAGTAAAACTTACTCATCTTTTATTGATTAAAATATCAAATTATACACATAAAAAGTGGTAATTTATTCACCAAATCTTTTTAGCCAATTATAGATCCTTTTATCTTTTAGTTTACTTTTTTAAAGTAAATAGCTATTTAAAATTTGATCATCATGCCTAAGTTCGAAGCTATCGTAATTCTTTTTGATAAATGCATCAAACAAGTAGAATACTTGTGCTTCTATAGACTAGTATAGGGTAATTTTCTTTTGAGAAGAGTGAAAATCTTCTGGTTTAATATTCTCTATTTGGGAAATAGTAGCTATTAAGAAAGGAATAAGGAGATAATGGTGACCACCAATGTAGCTTAAATTATTTCTATAAAATGAAATATATAAAACCCGCTTGTATATTTCTTAGATTTCATCCAATAATAGGAGCTATAATAAAATAAAATAGATGTAAAATATAAAAATAAATATGAGGAATAAATTAGTCAATTTTCTTTTTAATTTACACTGTAACATTAGATTTATTTATATTGTGGTTGTAAAATAAATCTAATATTAAATTTTCATTTAATTGTGTTAGATAATAATCAAATTCTAATAAAAGAAGAGTCAATTTATCTCTTCTTTATTTATATTGATAATAATAACTAAAAACTTCTTTTAATTTTATCATTTCATTTTAAAATCTAACAAAATACAATATTTTTCTATTGTAAATTTTTAGAGTTGAAATTTAGTAGAAGTTAGGTTTAAATAAATAAATTAATGATAAATTTATGATTTAATTACTGGGATATTGTGCATTCTCTTTGTATCTACACTAATGCATCTTTTGAGCATCTCATCTTCGTTAAAATTTATTGCTCCTTTTATGTGTTAGTAATTTTCTATGATCTCATTCTATTCAATAGAAATATTCAAGAAAATGCCCCATATTTATAATCTGTATTCTAAATATTTATAAAGAATAATAAATAATTAAGATATTTTATTAAATTTTATACAATAATAGATGCCATGATTCTCGACAAGAGCTTTAGCTCTTTATTTACTTATTTATTAAGCAAGTTCTCTTTACCAGATATTCTCATTAGACTCTTTAGCTTTCTAATTTCCCATATTTTTTTACGAATGGATTTTTTAATTTGTTTAATTTATTAATACTTTTCCAAATTTTGATAGATTTTAAGTAATAATAGAAGTACTAATTAACTCTGATGAAAAGAATGTTTGAGCTAATTTAAATTACTTATAAAAAGTAAATAGTTGATTGGTTACGAAAGAAATAACCTAATATTTAGAAAATAATCAAATGAGAGACAGAATTAGGGATATGAATGTTGTTAGATAAATAATTATATATTAGATAATGTAAATACAAATAAGAAATGTGAATTAAAATAATATAATATGTGCATATGTATGATCTATTTAAGTATTTACAATCAAAATTTATTTATTTATACTTTTATCATTTAATCTTTATTTCTTTCTACTCAAAAAGTATTCATAGATAGGATGCATGTATTAAAGCTTTTACTTATTATTATTTTCATACTCATTTAGTTAATATTTGGTAGATAAATTAAAGATATTTTAAGATTTAGAAATATTTATAAACTAATAGTAATATTTATACATTAAGAAATGTAAAATCAAATATTTATGTTGCAAATATTCTCACATAACTTGTGGTTATAAATATTAATTAAGATTTCTTTAGAAAGAGATAATTTTTATTGTTTAAATTAATAAAAATAAGAATATTACTCAATTATGAATGAGCTCAAAGGTTTATAGCTCTTAATTTTTAGAAGGCAAGAAGCACTGTAGCTTCTATTAATTAAAGGAGATCTTTATTGTATTATTGCTGATCAGGAGGAATTTGTGTATTATTTTATTATTATTAAATGTAAGATTAGGCTCTCTCAAATAAAAGCTTAATATCTTAATAAGTATTTTGCATTTTTTCAACCATATTATTATTTGAAAGAATTTCTTTTAAGCTTTCTTCATGGAATTCACAATAAAAGAGTACCTTATTGGTGGTAATCATACTAAAGATAATTTATTAAAATTCTTGGAGATTTCTTAATCTTTAATTTATGAAAGATATTTGGTCATTCTTTTACATTAATTCAACTTTAATAGGTTATTTTTTACAAATTATGTCATGCTGCTATGAATTATCTTTTGTGAATATCTAACAGATTTTGCAGTGATAGAACAAAGGTTATTTCTCGCTGTAGTTGTTTCTGTTAGACAGTAATAACTTCTATACATTTACACTATTTTAATTAACTTATTAACCAAATTAATTAGAACTAGAATAATCATAATCATTCTGAGTGTTTCTAGGTGTGACATTATTATTAATGTTAATTTAATTTGAGTTATTTGCACTCTTTCCATATTTAGAATCTAAATAAGCATCTTATTCTGAAATATTAGCTAATTACCCTACCACTATCTTTTTCTAATTAAAAGTGTTCATCACTTAATTCAAATTCTATTAATCTTTATTATACATTAATTTATATTGATCTGTGACACCTAAAGGATATATCTATTTTTCAAGAGCTTAAAATTATGTTTATTCATTAAATTATCTATCTTTATTAAAGTGATTCTATTATTATTATACTCCATCCTATTTATTAAATTAAAATAATTATTTAAACAATCATTTATTAACTAGTTTGATAATAATAACAATATTAATATTTTAATTACTGGTTTATTTTCGCTTTTTACTTTAGTGAAATATGATTGAGTTTTATCATGCTTAGATTCTAAAGGAGATTTTGGCTTATTTTAGTGAGGCAAGTTCTAATCAATAACATCACAAGATTCTATATTTTCTTTGAAGTCTATGTATTACTATTACTGCTTTTAATAATATTATGTTTTTGGATTCTTTGATACTAAAGGAGAATTCCTGTAATCTATACTATTATTAGCAGTTACAATACCATCAGTTTCATTATCAGTCTCTTTTAAATAAGGACTCTTATTCATAAATGAATGATTTGGAGTCATTTTTGGGCTAATATCCTATATTTTACAATAAATAAAGTTGATGAATAGATAAATTGATAAATTTACTCTTGATTTATCTCCTTTATTGAAAGAACGATTTTGAGAAGAATCATGGTCAAATATTTTCTATCTGGGGGTTTTTTATTTTTCTCTATTATTTAGGTTAATATCATTTTATTTATTAGAATCATTATTTTAATTGTTCAAATTGATGTTATTTAATTAGATATTATTCTTCTTTAAATAATTCTAAAAAGGAATATCTTCGTTGGTATTTTAATATGTCGGTAAGCTTTTCTTTTTGATGAAATTATCACTATATTTAGTGAATTTATTTTAATTCTCATAATTAGAAGGAAGAGTTGTGGCAATTGTGAATTTCATTGTTTAATAATTAGAACTAGTATTAAATTAATCTTTTAGAGTATTCTTTTAAGAAATATTTTGAGGAGTGTGCCCAGATATATTTTATCCTGCAGTTTGTTATTTACTAGCTTTTTGCATTAAATACTCGGCAGCAGTTTTCTTTAAAGATTTTTCTTAATTCTTTGTGAATTAATAATCATTATTTTAATTATGCCTAATTGGATTATTGGCAGGTTTACTCTTATTATTCGAAAATATTTCCTTAGAATTACTTCTAGTTGCTTTAGCACTATTTATATTAGTTTTAATCACATCTTATTATCTACTCTTAGAAACTGATTTAATATTAGTATTTTATTGATTTTAAATGTATTTTTTCAGATTTTCTTCATCTTTTTGAGATATTTTGTTGTCTAAGGTACTACTTTTCTATCTCTTCACATCTTTTTCATTAATACTCTAATTATGATTATTATTGTTGTTTTTCATTAAAACTGAGAGATTCTATTCAAAGAATTATTTTTTTGCTTCTTATGTTTATTTATCTATTTAGAATGTTTCATGAGATATTTAGAGTACATTTTTAGGAGTAGTCAGTCCATTAGTGTTCTTTATTAGTGGAGTATTCTTCTAACTTTATTCTTTAAATATCTTTTACTTCTTTTAAACCAAACCTACTGATTGAGATCTACCTAAATAATCTTTATGAGATGGATAATTAATACCAGTTTTTTGATAATTTTCTTTGTTTTAAATATTCTTTTGAGTAGGTGAGATCAAAGAATTACTTATAATTTCTTATTTTTACAACTATTGTGAAGGCACTAGAATTCCAAAATTGCTCTAATCTATTTTAATATTTTTAGGATAGCCAATATCTTAGCTATTTTTATTGTAAATTGAAGTAGTATTTTCTATGTTAGTTCTGCCACTATTGAAAGGAATTTATTATAATGAATCCTCTGAAGAGAAATAATTATTTTAAATAGCTTTGCTTTTATTTCCTTACTATCCAACAACATTTGCATTGTTGTTCTAAATTATCGAATCTTCTTGTTTAAATAGATTTTTAGCATTTCCATCTTACTATCTTATACTATTCTTGCAGCTGAAATTATCTAAAATACCTTAAGGAGAAAAAGGCGATCCGATCTGATGTAGCTAGCTATCTATATTATTCTCTTTTGTTAAAACTAACGATGATTCGTATCTGCTGGTATCTTTTTTACCACTTGTATTGATTAGATCCACTTTCCTTTTTGAATGGGTAGGGTAATTTATAAAATCGCTTACTTTAGAAGCTTTTCTTGCTAAGAAACTGTTATTGTTAGAATTAGTTATTCCATTTCCATTATTAAAGCTATTATTTGACAGACTATGCTTATGTCCAGATTATTCGATCTAATTAGGATTATTGTCTGTTAAATTTAGCTCTGCATGAGGGTAGTAGTAACTTTTTTATCTCCTTTTCTCTGGATTGTTAGACTAAGGTCTATTAATAAAATCATTATTTTTGAGCTTTTTAAATTTCATTAAGAACTCATCTTCTGGAGATTTCTATGTATTGCTTCTAGAGGAGTCTTTAATTTATATATCTTTGGTATCAATCACTGATATTTATTCTTTGCTGCTTGGTGGGTTATTACTTGCTTTTTGAATTGAGGATAATGAATTCTATCTCAATCCTCCTATCTTTAATTAAGGATTCTATTGATTTCCTTAAGATTGAGTAGATCCATTATGCAAAAAGTTAGAATCTGACCTAGGTGATGTAAATTGAATGCTTTAGTTGTTTGATTGATTATTTCTATTACTATTAATAGAACTCAAATAACTCTTATCAATAGAAATGTACTGTTTTTCTGGATTGGCTAAATACTTTTGAGAATAGGGATTGAGTTATAAATTAGAGTTACTTTAAACAGAGTTATTATTCTAGTTATTTACTTTTGGACTGTTAAATTGATTCGAAAGAGATGATTAATGAATATTTTTATTCTAGCTATTGAATCCATATTATTATGAATCGACTTAAGATTAATTTTAATTAATTAAATTGGTTTAATTATAGGTTTATTGCTCATTATTAAACTAACCTTATAAACTACTATTATGCTAACTATTTTGGTAATTAATCTAATTTTTTAATTGATTAATCTAGTTCTAATTTTGGTTGTTGACTGAATTCCCTTATACTTGATTAGAGTTATTGTAGAATTAATTATTAAGCTTACTGTTCTAGCTTGTCATATTATTTTAAGTGCTATTCTAATGAATAGAGTTACTTCTGCTAGCATTTTAACTTTAAGTGTTCATTTGGTTTAATTTAAAATTCTATTCGTTAGTATTGAAGTTACTGTTGAGAGTACTATTACTATTGAATTAGTTATTATTTTGCAAATTGCTGTTGTAGATGAAATTATTAATACTACTACCTCTTCCATTTGAGTAACTCCCATCTACATAGTAATTATTCTATTTGCCATACCCATTGACTTATTATTAGTTTTATGGCCCAGCTCTATTCTGGTTCTATTATTGATGATTAGAATTATTATAATTATTATTCTGTTATTAATTATTCCCATTCTATTATTTATATTATCCATTGTTATGTGAGTTATTTCCATTTGTAGAATTACCAACAAACTCCGAATTAGTCATATTAAATCCACCTCCAATAGCATTGTTTATAATAGAATCTGAATTAAACCTTTGATGCATTGGCTATTAATAAAAACTGTCATGTGGCGAATTTGACGAATCTCTATCCTTCCGTTAGTTTGATACATTTCCAAATGTTTAAAGGGAACCACTAGGATTGATTTGAATGCTCTACTAGCTTAAACTGTTTTAATGAATGCTTTAATTTTAATTCTGATTGCCATTATTTTAACTTTTAAAGCTATTACTGTTAAAATTCGCACTTCCTAACTAATTCTAGTTAAATTACTAATTCTACTTACTAATTAATCCATAGTCTTAATCATCCATTTCATTATTTGTTTAAACTGAATTATTTTTCAAATTTCTAAATGAAAATATTCCTACTTCGTTGTTATTGTTGTTAGTATCCCCTCGCCTATAAGGCTGATTATCACTATTCTAATTATTCCAATCTACATCTATTTAAATACTATCAGAATTAACCTTTCCTCTACTCATATCCTTCCTTCCTACCTATCTAAATAATTCTTTGAATTGATTTTTCTAGATATTAAATTTTCTAAATATTAATTAACAACTACTTTTCAAGTAAATATTAGATTTTTCAATAATAAAGCTTTAGCTAGATAGTTGGTAAATAGTAAGCTAATACTAATCTAAGTAATATTTAACATATTTATAATATTAAAACTTTTAAAATCATACTACTCTTTATCTAATCCTATTCAATTAAAGAAAGAAACTAAATATTATGTAAGTTAATATATATAAATCTATAAAAATTAGAGTAATTAATTATATTGTTATTAGATCATTCATTTAACTAACAAAAAAAACTAATCTTAGTTTGACATAGTTTTTTTAATCTATTATTATTAGTAAAATCATTTGATAAAATAATTAAATACATCATTATAAATTAAATAATAGTATTACAATCAATTATATAGATTTTATGATTTAATTTAATTTTTAGATGAAGAAGTATATAAATTAATATTCCAAAGATTTCTAATTATGTAATTAATTCCTTTATTGTTAAGTAATCAGAAATATTTTTATCAACTCGAATCTTACTAAGAAAATTCACAAATAATACAAATAATAAATTTGAAAAGATGAGTATTGAAATGGTTGCAATTAGTGCTTAATTATCCAAAATTTAATAAATTTAGTAAGTAGATTTAAGTATAAGTTAATGTATATGTAACGATATTTAAATTAATAATAAATTGAGAGAATTCATTCGTTGTTTGATTGATTGATAGATTGATTGATTGATTGATTGTTAGATTAGGTAAATATTAAACCAGTTAAAGGTATTCTTCTCAATAATTTGAAGGTTTATTTATTTGTTGATTTAATGGTAATTATTAAGATGATAAGTAATCGAAGTTTAAAATAAAAGAATAGTTTTTAGTTTCTTATGTGATTATATGAATATATCTTTTAAATAGATTCAATTAACTCTTCATTTACCTCTATTGATATTTTATATGTCTTTGTTACGGGCTTCTAATATTTCTTACTTTCTTCTTTTTATTTCAATATCATCTACTCTATAGACCTCAGCCTCTTCCATTTCTTCAATATGACGAGAGATGAACTTTCTGCTGAAGAGTAGAGTGATTGCTAGTAAAACATGTAAGGCACCTACAATATAGATGTATCCTAAGAAGATAGAGATAAGTAATGGTATCTATTACCAAGTATCAATGATTAATGTAGTGCTAAAAACTAGATAGAAGAAATAGGCAATGTAAAGAGTTGAAGAATAAACTAAAGGGAACCAACCAACATTACACCAAGGAACTTAATCTTGATTATAATTGACATTTCTAAAGGCAATGACACTGTGTTCGCTTTCCATAGATTAATTCAGTTATGCGTTATTGCTATTATAATTGTTGTAGTTATTGTTATTAACCAAATTGGTAGCACTGCTGTAATGATTGTTTTAGTTATTCAATTAAGAATTGTACAATTCAACATCATGATTTGCTACATTTGAGCGATTAGTATTCTAATGACTTGGTACACTGTGTTGATTTTATATTTACTGTTACTACTGTTGTTAGTTACTGCGAAATATTTTGCTGCCTAACCAGAAGATAATCATGATAATTAAACTAAAGAAGAAGCATATAATACTGATAGCCATATAGAAGATGACAAGGAAAAATACTCTCTTATTCACCAAGTGAATTTCTGGATATAATGTAAGACATCCAATTCCAAAAAGCAAAGAAACGAAGATATTAATGATTTAAAATATTCTGCATGTCTGATTTGAAATTGATTGAGATTCCTTTTATTATTGCATTAATATTTATCTGTCTTCGATCTTCCCTCTCAATTCGCTCTGCTATCTTTTATATTCTAATGCATATAAATTGTCATCTAATTCATCATTAATGTTGTTCTCGTCTCTTTAATTCCTTTGAGACTTCTTTGGGGTTGTGAAACCTGTGTTACTATTGTTCATGACTAATTATAATAATTGATATGAGGATATATATTTTTTATTTTCAAATTTGAGCTAATTTTTGTTACTAATAAGAGATTCCTTTATATATATAAATATAATAATTTGATCACTGATTGCATACAATCTAATATTTCAAATTAAACAAATTATAAATAGACTGATAGATAGATAGATATAAGTTAAGATAAAGGAAAATAAATAAACTCAAATGAATAAAAGATTGATAGAATAAACCTTGCAAAGATATTAAAAATTTATTTATTACATGCACACACAAAGAGTATAAATTAATTAGTCATTCAACTCTATTAATATTTACTATCCCTTCTTTAATAATATTTATAAAAAAAGAAGAAGCAAACTCTTCAGCAAATAAATCATATTTTATTATTCTATAATAATTAATTGCCCAGTGAAAATATCCTTTGGTTGTCGAGATATAAATTATTAAATTACCAGTTTTAACAATATTCTCAAAAATAAAACCTCTTTTTGAACATTTGCCAATTTTTGTAAAAAATCACTAGTGTTAATAATTTTTAAAAACTTAAATATTGATTAATTCTAATATTTATTAAATAGTAAATTTATCTTTAAAAAGGCTCTAGAATTGATTGATATACAAAATTTTGAACAATTAATAAATTAAGCAGTTTTAAATATTTAAATAATTTTTACAAATGTCTATTTTAGCTTGTTAAAGGAAGTTAATGAAATTTAAAATATCATATAAATTTATTTTTCTATTAATTAATTACATGAGTTTTATTTAAATTTGTTAATTTTCATACAAATTATAATGAAATGTTTTCAAAAGTATTTTTATTATTTACTGTTCTATGAAATAATATTTCGAAATAAATTAAAAGACAATTTATTGAAGATCTATAAAATGATGAATTTACAGGATTTAGAACAAATTAAAATTAAAATTTATATTACCATAACTCCTCGTATCTCAAAATAAAAAATAAAATGGATTTAATCTAAAGTTTATTGATAAATAGATAAAGGAATAAAATTAACAAAATATTCCTAAAATAAGATTAGAGACTTTGATAAAATTTGTATTGATTAAATTAGCAAAAAAATAAATTACTTATTTTTTGCAAGATATTTCGAAATATTTAGTAAAATTTAGAGAATATTATACAGGAGAGTTTAGAAATAGATCATATAATACTAAGAATTAAGATTATTTAAAGGAAGGTTTTGAAAAGAATTAATTGTGTAATTATTATTTTTATTTTTGATGAATTAATTGTTCATTTCTTTTGATTTTCATTAATTGAAATAAATGGTTTAGAAGTTGTATTTACAATTGATTATCCATCTATAATAAAATCAAATTTGTTATCTTTTTCTTACTGTATCGGGGTTTAATTTGAAAAGGATTTAGATATATTCATCATGTAGCTATCTTGAATTTAATCATCTTGAATTGAAGGTTATTTATTTAATACAATTGATTTTAATTATCCATTTGATATATCAGTTATCAAATCTTATAGATTTATTATAGTTTCTGTTAAATTATTTATTTATTCTTGTAAATCTTGATAATCTAGTTTCTTACAAGGTATTCTTTATCTATGCTATTTTCATTAAGTTAAATAAAATTTTAATTTAAGGATTTATCTCAAATAATCTTTACTGCTGTAGGCATCTTTTTTACTTCAGCTTACAATTTCGTATGCAACCCATTTAATAATATTTCAGCATGGTTTTCTTCTTTTATTATCTTATTGATCTTTTATTAAAATGTTTCAAATGAATAAATCTTATTTAATGGAAGAAAAAAAATTACTTTATTTGTCATAAAATATTGTTTTCTCAATTTATCAATATTTTCTTTTTCAAATTCGGGGATGTTTAAGATGTCATCTTCTCTTTTGAATTCACTATGACATCTTTCAAAATTATGCTAGATTATCAACTGATCAGTTTTAGTTTATTGAGAATACTTTAATTGCTATAATTCATTCTTCAATTCTTCAACTTCATCTTATAGTTTATCATTTATTTACAAATATTCAGCCTCTTCTTACTTTAAATCCTTTGTATTTTATCTGATTATTTTAAACTTGTTTAATAATTATCCCTATTGTAGATGATAGAATTTACTTGACGTGAACACAAAAATCTAACAAATCTTTATAAGAGGAGATGACAGAGTGACCTTCGTGAAACCCAATAAAATCATTATTAAACTAATCTATTTATTCTTGTAATTAAAATGTCAATGCATTTTTCTATAATTTTTCTTAAATTTTCTTTTATTTCAAAGCCTCAGCTCTCTCTTTTTTCTATTCTTTTTAATTGTTTTTAACAATTTATCTCATAGTACTTTCAAATTCAGCGAGCCTTTCAGCTTCTTCTTCTTTTTATATCCTTATTTAAGAATTCTTCCATTATTCTTTTTAAACTGATTCTTGTCTTTTCTTTTCATGAGCTGCTTCTATCATTTCCATCTATTTCATGAAAATAGTAAATTCTTTAAAAAATAGATTGAAAATGGATAGTAAATGCATACAAATAACTAAGATATTTTCTTTGAATCGTCATACAATTACTCAGTAGTTTTACTTAAGAATCGAGACATATGCTAAATGATTTCTAAATGCAGCAATAAAGGTTTTGAATTTATTAATCTATCTTTCTATCTAGTCTACTTCATATAATTCAGAGATTCTTTTAATCTCTCCTACTCATATATCTATTCATTGACTTCATCGATTTCCTTTTATATTTGGCTGATATTTTGTAGTAACTATTAAGAAAGATGTATTTCGTTTTATTCTAAATTAATATTTCCTCTTTTTAACTCTTAAAGTTTTTTGGTTTTCTCTCTGATGTCTTACATAAGTTCATTATATTTCTATTTCCCATTGATCAATTCCTCTTCTAATCCAGGTGTTATTGTAGAACAAAATTTACTCATGTTAATTTACTATATAATTTTATACTCCTGATCTTAATTAGCCATAAACCCATCGGAAACATTACTTTTAATTTATTAATTTATGAAAGAATAATATTATTTTTATTTATCTACATTTCTACTATAAAATTTTTATTTACTTTTATGAAATAGGGAATGTAAACTATTGACTAGATTTATTAAGCTAAATTTTAATAGATTGTTGATTAGACTTGCTTTCACTGGTCTGTGGAAGCAATACATCTTGATTTAAATATCCTTTCATATCCCTAATTTAAGAAAACCCATGAGTAAATGATGCTTTAGGAGTAATGATATTAATCCTCTTCATGTTATCTAAAGTTTTATGTAATGGTTTAGTATTAATCTATACTTGATTTTCTTCATGATCTTTAAGAAATAATCTTAATTTCTTAGAAGCGTTTTTATACTATAATAGTTTATAAAAATTATATTATTATTTATTTTTTAAATAACTGATAAATAAATTAATAATACTCTGATATTAATAATAATAATAATATATTATTATTATTAATCTTAGTAAAATATAGTAAATAGTATTAAATTTTTAATATTTACGGATTCTATAGCTTATGTTGATTTCTTCTTTGATAAGAGAGAAGCTGTAGAAATACTGCGTTATCCGAATCTTGAAGAAGTTTAATTAAAGTAGCGAATTTAATAAGAATCCTCTTCTTCCCCATGTTAGGTTGTGTGATGATTTGTTGTTTAATCATCATTATCTACTCCATTTAACTCAGTAACAAATAGTTTGGATATTTTGTTTAATTGCATAGTTAGCTTTTTGGGCAATCTACTGCCCTATGCTGTTCAATAATTTTACAAAAAATAATATGTTTATTTGTTAATGTTCTTAAATATTTTATTTATTCTAAATACTAAAATTAAACTATTTATTATTTTATTCTTTTTATCATTTTAAAGTGCAGGTTTCTATAACTTGTTACATTTAATAATTATAATGATCATCTTATAAATCCTAATTTCTTTGAAATAATTGATAAGTTTGCTTACTTCCTTAAGTACTTGGACGAAAAGATGCTTAAGTAGTCTCATTAGTTGGAGATTGCAATGTTTTTTATAATAAATTAGGTTATGATTTTCTTGATTGCAAGATACTTCTTGGTGTATAGAGCTTTACATTCATTTGCGATTCGCCTGTCCCAGGCATTATTAAATTTGTTGAAGATCCTGTATTGATGACTGTTTGAGTAGTTTGCTTGCTAGTCTCTCCTATAGTTATACCTCCTTTATACTATTTCTGAGAATAAATTGTATTCATCATGCTTTTTTGGCTTCCTTTTGCGCGTGAATGATTATCTATATTGAAGCTTTATTAGTAAATTGTGACTAAATCTTCAAATTCCTATTAATCTTATGAATTTATATATTTGATTGCTTAAACAGTAAAATATTAAAAAGTTATAAATCAATATCATTATTTCTAAAAGATTTAACAAATTACTGGGCTTTGAAATCTCATCTATCTCAGCCAAGAAAATCTTATATTGCATAATTGAATAAATAGAACGATACAGATGTAATAATAAAGAGAAAATCAAATTAGAATTATGATTAATTAAATTATTCATAAAAATATTTAGCACTTTCTTGAATAAAAATGAATTAAACATTACCAAGATATTAAAATACTTAATTAATTTTAGATAAAATGATTCATTTTTTTGTAATTGAAATAAGAATTGCTAAAATTACTAAAAGAGAGTTACTGTTTAAAAGTAGTAGTTGTTGTTATTGTTGTTATTGTTGGTAGGTAAAGAAACAAAGTTAAATATAAATAATTATTATTACTATTAATCAAGTATAATATTTTTTAACTATTGCTTAGTATTCATTATTATTCGAAATAGAATCTCTTTCTTCTTGGGTACCATCAGGCAGTAAATAATGCAAAATAAAGTAATCAAAAAAGAATGAATTAAGATCAAAAAGCATGTTCTTAACAAAGTTATTATCAAAGGGTATTCTCTCAACATGAAGATCTATTTGAGTATAGACAATAAAATCACACCATTATTATCCTGTAAGATACATTATGCCTTAAACTTGATAGTAATACACATTGTTTCTTTTCAGGATAACTGAATTTCCATCCTTTTCTAAGAATTAAGTAAGATGGAAATCTTATGATATTTTGGAATCTTTAATAGAAAAGGGACATTTTATCTCAATACAGCCCTAGTATTATTAAAATATAAGAATTGCTATGGATAAATAATAATTAAATGAAATTTTATTACTATAAGTACATCATTTTCATAAACCAATCCATCAGGACTGCCTGCAATCCAATTATATTTGCCATCAACTATTAACCCATATTCTTTGATTTAAATATTGTTATTATTGCTAATTGTTTTTAGATGTTCCAAATATTTATCTCTTGCTACTGACTCATAAGTATTACCATATTTTATAGCTTCATTTGAAAAATATTTAGAATCTACAAACTGTTTTACAAGACTGGGTCTTTTAATAAAAATAAAATATTCATTGAAAAGATACTTTAGAAAAATGTTGTGATGAATGAATGAGATAGATGTACCTAGTTTGTTGTCTAGATCTACATATTTTTCCAAAATTAGAAGCTGTGATTCTTTTCTTTCTTTCTTCTATCCACTCATTAGTTTTTTGCTTAACATTACAAATTTAAAATCCAGCTATAATAACTTAAGAGGATTTTAAAATGTTGATATAATCTTATACTAATTATTTAATAAGAAAAGATCATAAATATTTTCACTGAGTGCTCAGCTAAATTTAAAATATGGTACCTAAAGTTTGAGCATTTTGAATTACAGAAACAACATTTATTGCATTTAAGCTAATATCTTTTGTAAAAGGAAACAATTAGTTGTGTTTATTAGGTGAAGTTTATTAATTTTAGCTGATACTGTTTTATGTGAAATGGATGTTACTCAATTATTATTCTATTTACAAGATCTATTCTTCATAATTTTATTCTCCATTTACCATTTGATTAGAATGATTTCTATAGTTGAATTAAATTGGATATTATGAATCAAAATGACCTTTAGAAGGGCTTCTAGATTCATTTTCATTTGATTCAGAATATTTTTTATTAAAGATTTTGTGATCAAATACATAATTAGGATCTTCAAATTAGTCTCTTTCTTTCTTTAAAGCACTTCTAATTATTCTATCATAAGCATTAAAGATAATACGAGCTGTTTAAATATTATTTAAACAATCTTTGTATAGATAGGTTAGTTATAATATTCTCATTAGCTTTGTATCGTAGCTATTTATGGGCCATTCTATACTAGGGTTAACAGATAATTAATAATAATCCCCTTCCTTAAATTTATTTATCTTCATTTGTTTTATATTGATAAGAGAAACCTTAATATTTTCTCTTTCGAATTCCAAAATCTCTCTAGAAATATTTTGTTTTAACATTTCACTCTTAATATTTAAACTTAACAAAAGAAGATTTTCCTAAATTAGAATAGAATAAAGATAATTTAAAGAATAAATAATTTAAAATAATTTACATTATCGTTGTTTATAATTTATTAGGTGATATATTCCAAAAATTTGGAATATTATTATTCTTACAAGCTTTGATTTACTTATGAGATTATGTAAAGAAAAGCATTTTATTACTACTGAATTCTACTAACTATTTACAAAGGATAAGAAACAAGATTTGTCTCAGGATTAAGAGAAACTAATTTTTAGTGAATTCTCGAAAGATTTATGTTGTTTTTATGGCAATATTCAATTAGCTACGCTATAATGTCCAAAACCATGTAATAAATAATTTATTTATCTTTAAATTGCTTCTCTACAGTCATCACATACTCACTTAAGCTCACATGAAATTATTGTCCCTAAATATTCATTTATTAATTATTAAATTATAATCATGTGTCGAATCAATGATCGAAAAAATGAATTTTAAAATAATTACTAAATCCTTGAATCCTTTTCCATCCATCTGATAGAGTCTCAGCTAAGACAAAGATTTATCTGATCCTACTAAATAGATATTCTCTTTTTATAGAATATTCTTTATGATAATATCGTCCTTTCTTTCAGTCATTTGATTTCTGATAAATTTATTTATTTATTTGTTGTTTAATCAATTAGATCTATTTTTTTCTTATGTTTATAAATTAATATCAACTAGCATTCGTTCTAATTGAATGTATTTATATTATGGAAATCAACAAATCAAGTTATTATTAGAATATCCAATAAAAAATAGATTAATATTCATAAATATTCCTTCAGCTTTCTATTTAATAATCTTTTTAGTTTCTATTTATTTTCTAGTCACCAATAATAAAATTATTTAGACAGTTTTTATACTTTGTTAAACCATGAATTTATTCAAAATTAATAAAATATTTTTATGGATTTATTACCTTTTAACTTTACCTAAAAAATTCAAAAATTCCTTTCAATTTATTTATAGAGGTTGAAGTCTAAGTAATCTTGATAAAGATAAGAAAGACAATTACGATTATTAATTTGTGAATAAGTACAATTCATATATAATTTGATGAGAAAAATACTACTATAATTTGTTCTATAATATATATTTTAAGCTAGCCCATACAATATAAAACTAATATTTTTAAAAACTATCAATGAACAATTATTTATTTGTATTATTAACATAAAAGCATGTTTATTTTCAGAGAGGAATAGTGGCATCAAATTCTTCTTCTTGATTATTTCCAATACTTTCAGTATCCGAGTTATTATTATTTACTTATTCACTTTAGTTATTATTATTATTATCTTCATCATTATGACTATCTTAGTTTTCTTCTTACTATTCAGGATCAGGTCTTGAATAGTCATGGTACTTAATATTAAATTAGTTATCTTTAAGTTCTTAGAATTGATCATCATCCATATATTATTGCTTAATATGAATACTCTTACAAGGATAGATATTTTCTACTAAAAGATTTTAGAAGAAATATTCATGAATACGAGAATACAAATCATGAATATAGTCTTGATCATAATTAACTCTGACAATGATGATATCCACTTATGTATAGATTATAAAATCACACCAATCTACATTGCTTAGTCTCATTATACCTTGACATTACGCATAGTAAACATGAGATTCTTTTATTTTTATTTATCCATTCACTTTTTACAAGAAATCTATTTTATTCAAGTTATCTTCAATTTTATCATCTTTTATCTTATAAGGACATTTTATTTCTATACAACCCTATCATTAAAATTTAATAATTAAACATTATTACAGCTATTTACTTTAAATAATATTTTACAATTCTCTTATTATCCTAATAGACTAAACCATCAGGACTGCCAGCTATCCAAATATATTCAGGATCTACAAGAAGACCAAACTCTCTTACCTCATATCTTTCTGGTTATTTAATCTTGACATATTAATCTCTAGCCTCTGATTCATATTAGTTACCGTATCTAGTAGCATCATTTCCGAAGAATTTAGGATAAATTTGATCTTAAACCATTTTATTCCTAAGATTTTTTTAAATAATAAAGTAAATTAATTTTAGAAAATAACTTTGAGCCTACCTATATGCTTGTATCGATGATTTCACTTTCCCAAAATTGGATGCTGTTATTCTATACTTTCTTTACTTATGCCATTCTTCAGATTTTTATTCCAATTAACAATGTAAAAGGCCATCTTAATAAGATTATAGCCTTGACAAATCTTCAAGATACTCAACAACTATTTAATTCAATGAATAATTGATTATTAATAAAATAAAATATTATTTAAATTTACTCTTCCTTTATGGAATTTTTATTTTAACCTCTTAAGGTTATTCCTTCTCGAATAATTATTCTTGCTTTTTATTGAAATTAGTGATTAATTGATGGTAGTAGCTAAATAGACTCTTTGCAAATTTATGATCTCCAACTTATTTATAAACTAAAGCAAATCTAGAGATATTTCTAAGGTTCTAGCATTCTAGGCTTGTAGGTTCTATAATATCTTTGTCCTTAATGTATTTGAGGAGAACGGAGTCTTCATAATACTATTTCTACTCTTCTAAGAAATCATGCAACTGATCTTCATCTTCTATTTTAAAAATATCTGTATTCTAGCTATTATTGTTGTTATTATTTGAAGCTTATTAGTTTTAATTATCATCATCATCAATATTTCCACTTTTAATATTTATGCTCTTATCAGCATCATTTTGTTCTTCCTCTTCACTGTTCTATCATTATTTTATTTGTGGTTAATAAATATACGATTAATTTAAATATCCAAAATAAATTGTAACGAATTACTTTTTAGTCTTCAAAGTAAGATTTATGAAAATTTGAAGAAGGTTCTACTATCTTTTCTATCAGTTGCTAAAGTTGGCTTTTCACATCAGCATCTATATCCTAATTTTTATGGAGATAAGTGCTGATTGCACCAAAAGCATTCTTTTCCCATGATGCTGGGGGAGCATCAATTAATTGTTTTGGGTAGAAGAAACTATTTTCTTTGTGATTAAAAGTTATTCCTTCTTCAAACATACATGTTGGGTGGATTGTGTAATTTACACAAATTCTGCAAAAACTTTCTATGATCTTTTCAATTATATTCTCATCTGGTTTTTTCATTTTAAAATAATCTTCTAACCTAATAAAGTAATGCTTCTCCTATTAGTATAATATTGTTTATATTCAAATGGAATGATCATAGATAATGTTGCTTGTTTACAGGGTAAAGAAAATTAGATCCAGAGTACTTTAAAATATAGACATGGTCATTAATCACACATTATTATGTAATTATAAAAATATCCTCGTTGTGAGCTAACTCGCTCAGTAAAATATATTTAGGGATAGTCATATTTATATTCAACTTTATCTTTCTTAAATCACAAACTAATTCACAAAATTTATTATTCCTAAATTCAATTTAATTTCTTATAATTACTTACGCGCAATTTTGATAATTTTTAATAATTATTTCTGAAATAAATTAATAAACTGATGGAAGATTTTAATACAAATTTTGATCAAAAACAAATGTATAAAACAGACAGATATTTCTTTCATTTATTTTAATAATTTACTTTTAGATTATTTTTCTTAAATTGAGCTGTCTTCAACAACAAAAATAAATAATATTTATTTATTAATTAATATATAATCAATCCTTAAATTCATAAGTAGTAAGCAAGTAAATAAGTATGTTAATTAGTTAATTAGTTAGTAAAAAGAATGAATCAATGAATTTAACAATTATAAATTAACTGTAACTATAAAGTATTTAGTAGTAAGATTATTTTAGAAGAGTAAATTGGTTAAATTTTAAGATTATTTATTTATTATTTGTTAATTTTTATTGGGGTAAATGTTAGTTTGTTTGTTTGTTTGACTTCTTCTGAAATTATTAGATAATTTAGTTTAGTTAATAAATTGGTTTACGAATTAATTATAAGATTGTTATTTTTTATTATTATTATTATTAGTTTACTGTAATTACTACTCTTCATTTTATTCATTATTAGTTTAAATTCAGTAATACTGAAAGGCAATCGGTTTTACTGATTGGTTTGCAAATGTGAGCATCCATGCCTGCATCAAAGCATTTTTATGATTCAGATGCTGATGAATAAGCAGTTACTGCTATTATTTTGATGTCTTAGTAGAATGTATCTTTTCTGATATTTATGGTGCACTCAATTCCATCCATTATAGGCATGTTTATATCCATAAAGATGATCTAGAAAACATCTTAAATAGTCTTATTACCACTCTAATATTCTTACTTTGTTTTATTCAGGATATCTAAAGCTTATTGTCCGTTGTATGCTTCTTCAATAATCAGATTTTTAACATTTTTGAGCATTAACTTTAGTGCTATGATGTTGAAATAAGTATCATCAACAATAAGCACTCTTGTTGGCTTTTAGAATTGGATAATAGAAGGAGTGTATATTTATTCAAGATGATTCGCTTTATTAAATAATTATCTAGGGTAATTCTTAAATTCGCCTTCGTTAAGCTCTTTTGCTTCAATAAATTGAGTTTATATCATGCTAGACATGTTCTTTCTGTTTTAGTTGATAGAATAGCCTTAGCTCATCTTCTAATTTCCTTCATTCTAATCTAAGTTATTAGTTGATTTGCTCTTTTAGGATTCTTCTAAGTTCTTTTGAACACTCGTTTACTCATTACTGTCTATATAAGGATGGTCATCATCTTTTTCATCAAAGCTCTCTGTAACTTTTACACAAGAATCCAAATTATTGTTTCTATTTAATTCTTCTAGCATTCCTCTTGAAGAATTTAGTTTTAAATCTGTATCACACACTCTTCCAAGTTAGTTAGTCGACTGGTATTGAATGAATTAAGATTATTTCAATTTTTATGTGGCTGGCTATTAATTCAAGTAAAAATTAACATTAATTAAGCTTGCTTACACACATTAAATGTAAAATGACAAATTTTCTAATCTAATAAATAATAATTACACTTAGGATTTAGTGAGATGGATGTGATGGGAACAGTCTTGGACTGAAAAGTGGGCCATTTGTATCAAGGTTTTCTTAGGTATTGGAGACAATCAAATCTGAACATCTCATGTATTGTCTTCTTTAACTAAGTTTAGGAGTCTTACTCTCATTTTGAGAATCAATTGTAGGAAAGAAGGGAACAAATTATAAGGCTTGAGAATCCGGAGTGTCTAATACTTCACTAACTTTCTCCATTAAAGGAAATTCTTTTTTATTAGTGGAATGGAGATTATCATTCTCAGATTACTTCTCATAGGCAGATTTCATAGATATATAAGACTATCCTTAGACCTTAATATTCTTACTTAAATTTGTAGGGGATTCAAAAGTATTTCTTTTGTCACTCTTATTAGATAAATTCTTGTACAAATGGAAAGAAAACTCAGTACCTACTTTCTCTTGACTTTAGAAATTCAGAGTATCTTTTGGACCTACTTAAGATGCCAACTTTTTAGTAATCACTAAACCTAAACCAACTCCGTGCTTATTGGACCCATTGTTGTGGTCATAAGTGCCATATAATTTAAAAAGTTTTGGTTTGAGAGAATCTGGAATTCCAACACCTGTATCTTTTACAGTAATTTTAATTAAATCATCTGTAAGTACTTCTTTTTCCAGAATGATTACAATTTCTCCTTCGAAAGTAAATTTTAGGGCATTAGATGTTAAATTTAATAAAATTTATTTTATTCTTCTACAGTCACTATCAAAAAGACAGTCTTGCGGCTCTAGATAATTTTTTATAATAAATTTTAAATTCTTTTATTGAGCTTGAAATCCAATCAAATCATTGATATCTTTTAATGCATCACTGATGTCAAACTTCTGTTTAATTAGTCTTAGTTCTCCTTTAATCATTGCACTATAATCCAATATATCCATAATTAGAAAGTTTAGTAGAATACCATTCTTGTGCACAATTTAAATAAAATTCTTTACTTCATCAATATTATTTAATTCTTAAGCTACCTATTTATTATTAAATCAAATAAATATCGTGAAATCTCTATTTTTTCTCATTTTTTAAATACATAGCTATCTAAAGATTAACTTTTTGAATGAATATTTTTAATGAATCACCTCTACATATAAAATCTATTATTATCTAGGAAATAGAGGTATATAAATGTAAAAGTAAATATTACTTCTAGAATGGAAAGCATTCCATTAAGAGGAGTTTTTAAATCATGAGTGACTGTGGCAAGTAATTCATTTTTATAGGAATCTAAATCTTACAATCTTCTTGCCCTAACTTATTGTGAAATATCAGTCATGACTATCATAATAGCTGGCTCATCAATCCATTAAAATTCTACTATATGAATATCTAAAGCTTTGGCATTCTTTTAGTTTTTATATATGCAGTTTACAAATACATCTTCTTTGTCAAGATCTATGTTTTTATATTTATCCCTATTATTATTGAAATTTATGTTGAGTAAAAAATAACATGCTATGCATGGGATGGATAAGATTTGTAAATAAATAACTAAATATATAAATTGATTACTAAATAGATTTTTCATTCTTATTCTTTGTGTTTTGGCCTGTGTTCGAATATATTTAGTGAATATATTTTTGATGTAGAAGATTATACTTTTATTTTACTATGTCCAGCAAAGAAGTAGAAATTAGTACTTTTTTGCTATTACCCAAAGAATTTAAGTTATTTTCACTTTACTCTCCACCTTATATTCCATAAATATTTTAATTTAATACAGAGTTTGTTAATATGAATTGACTGTTTAAGAATCCATAGTTAGCCTTATTTCCTATTTATAGTAGTCCCATACCATAAGGATTACTTTTATTCATAGATGAAAGATTATATTCACTAGTCTGAACTTCAATCGAAGAAAGCAATCTCAAGATTTCTTTTTATAATTCTTCTGGTTCTTCAAAATCAGTTCTTCCCAAATCTTATCTCACTTACTTTTCATCTACTGATTGATCTCTTTAAATTTGAAATGTATTCAAACATGTTGTATTGACAAAATTAACTTTTAATTTCTTTTATAAAATATCTTGCATGAAACTTGTTTTTTTATTTCTATTAGAGTTATTATTCGTATTATTATAAAAATTCTCATTAATATTATTCTTCGAAGAGAGATTATTTGCTTATTAGTAGTTTATATTATTATTAGTATTCAAGTTGTTATTATTGTTGTTTTAATTATAAGATATTGGGTTGAATGAAGCTAATTAGAGATTATTGCTTAAAAATAAGTTTTGAATATTTTGTTCACTTCCATTCATCTTTTCCTAGCCTTGTTTATCATTAGTTGTTAGATTAAGGTTGACTGATTCTATTTAGTTTTAATCATCTTGGATGCCATTATTAAAATCAAATTTTAATGTTTTTTTACTTTGTTGTTATGATTTTTCTTTCGTTAATTAGATCTAAGGAAACTATTGTGATGGCCTATTTGGTTTACTAATTTACTTATGAGAGTTCTACTTTTAACAGCTTGTTACTGATAATCTTTATTAACATGAAGATGCTGGTTGCAGCAAATCTTTGGTTGTGCGGTTATCTACTTATTAAGAAACCCTTTTTTTAATAAATGTGCTTAAATCATCATCATCAAAGTTATCATTGCTACTTAATACTATTACAGAGCAGGGTAATGTGTGGTCAAGAAGCTTTTATGATGCAGCTAAGGTTTTTTGTTAGTAAAAGTAATCATAGAAGAGAAGCTTATTCTTTCTTTAATTTAAATACAAAATAACAAAAAAAGCTGGCAAGATAATAATCAGAGGAATCTTATCTCTATTAAAAATATCAGAACGAAAAATGAATTCCATAAAAACAGTAATAAATAGAAGAAAACTTTTTTGAATCCAGCAATCTATTACGTACATAACTGCTAGAATGTTTAGGAATGAGATATCAATTCTCCTTCCTTCTTTTGAATTATTGTTCGTAAAATTAGTGACAACTACATAGGCAATTAAAAGAAGAAAGAGGAGTAGATTTAGTGAAGCAACTCGCCGAATTAAATAATTGAAAGAAATCAGAATTATAAAAATGACTGCAAAGATTGCATAAGAAAATACTTCATCTTGTTAAAATTCCTTAGACGATAATGTGATCACCATATAAATAATATTTAATAATGCTTAGTAAAGTAGTGTTAAATTTAATGTTTGTTGCTTGATTGGGTCCTATTCCATTGTGTATCTTCTATTAATCTCTTCGTTAGCATATCTAAGACTGAACGCACTGATTTTCTTCTTCTTTTTCATCTCTGTTTTATTCTCTTGATTCCCCTTCATGGCATTAGCCAACTGAATGTTTTATAATTTTTCTTATATTTTGGAAATTTAAGTTTTGATTGGATTGGTTGCCTAGCTTAATGCTTGCATTATGTATATATACCTATTTGTTTTACTTAAGACTATATTTGAGTTATTATAATAATACAATGATAATCTATATCCTTTAAAAAAACTAATTAAACTTCTTCAAGTTTTTTTTATGTACTTTTGTTTTTAATTTTTGATTAATAGGTCTGTGTCTTATATTACTCAAACAAATAACTACTTTAATTAACTGGTATAAATCACACACACACATAAAGATTTATTTTACACAATTTACACCTCTCCAAACCTTTTATTAGATTACAATATTTTATAAGGCAATAAATTCTTCTCATTCTCAAGAATTTACTAAATTTATAAAATTTATCCAAATCAATCATAATCTACATTCTTCTATATTCGTGTAACTATAGAAGTATATATTATGAAAGGATAGAATTACGTGAATTGCTAGTTAATTAAAACTTAATAAAATTTGATTTCTATCTAATATATACTTCTTATAGGGTTACTAAACACAGAATAGCTAATTAACTCAAGTATTTACGCAGAAAATTATTTTTTTTAAGACATTATATTTAATCAAATTCAAAGAATTTTTAATTTTCAATAATGAAATTGCATTTTAATTTCGTTACTTTCGGAAAAGTTAATTTATCTCACTCACCATTTTCCTATAATATTAATAACTTAAACCTCAAGCTTAAAATATTAATACAGAATATTTCTCTTTTTAATCTATAAAATATTAATTTTTATATTTTTAAAATACTATTATTTTACATTTAATTTAGGTAAATAATTTCTAAACTCTTGGATAATTTATCGTAATTAGGTTAGTCTTTTTATACTTTATTCTGGCTATTTTAATATATTATGTAAATTATTTCTTCATACATTCTGGAATTATTTAATTCTTACTTTTTTTGATTAAAAATTCTTTTTAGCAAAACCACTAGAGAAGGGGTAAATCATTTTTTCAAATTGAAAAATTATAGTAAATTAATTAAGAATAATTTATTGTTTAGGAAAGGAATAAATAAAGTGCTAAACAATTTAAATAGATAAAAATAATTTAAAATTGCTCAAAATGTGGAAAAATTGCAAGAAACTAGATATAGGAAATAATAAATAAATTTAATTAGTAATCGAATTAGTTTAAAAATCAAAACCTCATTTAGAGAATACGTTTTATATGTATTAGACGGCTAAGTATCATTATTATTTACAATTTACAACTATTTGAAATTAATTTATAGCATAATAAAGGATTATCCCTATGAAGATAGTTATGTCGTTAAATTCTATGATAAAGAGGCTTAAATATTTAAATTTTTACACTTGTACTTAGTAAAAAAAGAACTTTTGTAAAGGATGATAGACATTAGATTGTCATTTCTTTAATATAGATCCATTTTAAAATACAATTAGTGCTTTTTGAAGATATTTGATATGTATTTTATAGAAGAAAATTAGTAATAATAATATTTTGTCATCGAAACTTAATTATACGATTAGTACTTAGACAAAAAAGTGACATCTATTAAAGACCATTCCAAGAATTATTTAGAGAATTGCTACTTCTTTTTAATAAATTTACCTAATATCGAAGTTAATATCCCCTTTTTTTAGCTAAGTAAAGACATCCACCTTTTATTTGTCAGCATATCTGAGAAAATTGAGTTATAATTATCTGCAGATATTAAAATAAATTTAGTAAATATTCCTCTTTCTATCTCTCAATAAGGTCTCACAAAAAAATACTAAATTAGATATAAAGGAATTGGCAACTATAGAACTCATTTTTTAATATAAACTGAATAATTAACTTCATTTCTCGAAGAATTTCATCCATAAATAATTTCATTCCATAATAAAACAATTTTTGAAGAAATTTCAAAAAACAATAGAAATGACTCATTTGAAATAACAGAGTATGATGAATGTTATTTTATCCTTTAAAATGAAAGATATCTACATAGCTATGAAAAAATTTTAAGTTTAGATTAGGCCTAAGATTTACTTAATTAGTATCAACAACTCACAGCTTTTGGAAAAAATCATTTTAATATTGAAAGTTATAAATTGATAGAGGTAGATAATGTCCACTATCTTCAAGTAATTGAAGAAATATAGCATGAAGATAAAAGTAATCACTTGGATGGATTTGCTTACAGCAATTGTGATTTAAATATTAAATACAAAAAATTAAATACCTTTATGGAGTTATTCATAAATATGAAGAGTTAATCTTTTGGTAAAAGCATTCACATTAATGACTTTATAATAACCCTTCATTCAATAAAATTGTTGAATCCTTTAAGTTTGAAGAAAAGATAAATAGGTGAATATGATTATTTTAAGATAATTTTTTGGATAATTGATCTCTTACCCCTAGGGTAAACGTAATCAAAGAGAGAAAATGAAATAGAAACCCTAAGGTAAAAATATCTAATATCTAGAAAGGATTTTATTTTTAAAACGAAGTACTTTAGGGCTAACAATCTAGAAGATTTATTTCGATTTTTCTTTTAAAAATTTATTCAGGTTAGTCTATTTGAGAAGTCTGCGAAATACTTATCAATAAACAAAAATTGGTTAATCTTTGTAGAAATTAATAAGAATGAGATTCCATTCAACCTCTTATATCTAGATTAAGTGTCTATTAGATTATCTAAGTTTAAATATGAGGAAGTAGCTTCAATATTTTAAAGACTCAGAGAAAATAAGTATTTAAAGTGTTTAAAAGTAAAAGGGGTTAGTGATAATACACTAGATCTATTTTAAGGAATTTAACCAAACACCATAAAAATCACATACAAATTTTATAAACTGAAGTTTTATTAAGAAATAGGATCTAGCTAATACAATGTGAGAATTGGAATTAACTACAAAAAAGTTTATTCTAAAAATATAAAGCATTATGAATAGTAATCTAAATAATATGATTATTATTTATAATTCTTTAGAGAATATATTAGGATAAAATAGCTTACCAAAGAATACTAGCTAAACGAGATTTCCTTAGTTTTGGATCATCAATTTATTGAAAGTAGCTAACTCCACAATTAAATCTTAAATGATTTGATTCTGTTAGATGAATAAGGTTAAAATGTTAATTATGAAACTATCCCATAAATTCAAGATTAAAATAGTAATTTATAAGAATTAATTAAACAGTTTTAGCTACCAAAAATTAATTCCTTCTAAGTTCGCAAAGTTGAATTAGCATATGAGAATCTAGAAATGAATACCTTAAAGAAATAAAAGCAAAAAGAATGTTCTTTATCCTTATTATAAAGTGAATTTGACTCATTACCAAAGTAGGTTAAATAATAAATATTATCAATTATCAAAAAATTGAAATTAATATGTAATGTAACTATTTTAGAAAACAACAATCTCCTGATAGAATTTGAAGATCCATTAGATCAAGAAATTGGAAAGTTTGTAGTATAAGTTCAAGTCAATAATTACAGATTAAACATTTTAAGCATTAAGTGCCGAAGCTAAAAGAAGTTAGAATGCTAATAATAAGCAATATTAGACTAATCATTGCTTAACAAATGGCTTGGACTAGAATACTAAACAAATTTGATGAAGTTCTTAATAGGATCCGATTATAAGCCATTGTGCAGTGAATATGACTACAATTAATTAACTTGCTCTGCATGCACTTATTAGCAAAATTATATCTAGACACTCTATTTAGGAATCACAATTTGTCCAAATTGCACTAAATCTAATTAGTTTGGATAATCATTGAACTTTTCAAACATGAAATATCTAAGAAATCTCACCTTGGAATTTTAAAATTATGACTGCCTTAACTTAAATTGCTTAAATTAACTTAAAAAAGAATTAGAATAAATTCCTCATCTATGTGAGTTAATAATTAAAGGGGATAATTTACAAAAGTTTAAGTAAAAGCTATTATTTAATCATCTTAAGAAAATCAAGAGATTAATTAAATTTAGTTTTTGAATAAAATACATACATTACATAGAAATCTATTTTTATCTTTCATAATTTATATCAATGTATAATGTTTGTTTCAAATTAATTTACTTTTATTTGAGCATTTAAAAAGCAAATTATCAAAGAATTTAATAAAATTTATAATAATTCACTTTCTTTTTTTCATATTTAATTAGAAACTATGAAGATTTATTAGATATCCTTAAAAAAGCATAAATTTCTTTTATAATTTCTTACTTCAAATTTTAATTAATTAATTTTCTTTTGAATTGAATGAAAATAAGTTTTTATTGATTTAGTTTACATTCAGATTAAATTAATTAAGTTGAAGAAATACTACTTTTCTGAAATAAATAAAATAAAACAATAATAATAAAATAATATCAATTAACAACAAAATAAATTGAATGAGCTAACAAATTAATAATTTAGATAGTAATGATATTTTATAATTAGTTTAATCTCTCTCAATTCA
Source organism: Tetrahymena borealis (assembly GCA_000260095.1). NCBI lineage: Eukaryota > Ciliophora > Oligohymenophorea > Hymenostomatida > Tetrahymenidae > Tetrahymena > Tetrahymena borealis. Next base: position 280,502 of record JH651285.1, on the reverse strand, counting down.
AAAGAATCATTTAAAATAAACAATTCATGTTAAAGATATGATAAGGTAATTACAATCAAATTTTTCTTAGTATATTTTTAATCATTATTTTAAATATAAAAAGCTTAATATATGAATATCCGATAGAAGATAAATATGTGGTTTAGTCTTTTGATGAAGAGTCAAACTAATTAAAATATTTAAATGTACTCATTGTAAGGGAAGAACTTAAATAACATCTTTTGGAAATTTAATATAGCTTTAATGTATTTAAATCTCTATTTAAGTATTACAGTGAATTTCTTTAAATATTTAATGTCTACTTTCTTGACAATGGTAATCAAAAGGATTTTTTCTTTATTATAGAATCAGAAACTTATGATTATGAAAGAGGAGATTTTAAGAATTTACCTTATTTACAACAATCATATCAATTGGAATTATTGGTAAATATGCATAATATACTAAAAAAACTCTTCATAATTTAACCAAATTATAATAATTAATATGCAAATTCTATAAAGAAATATATTATATTATACAAATAAAGAAAATAGATATAAAATAGTTCAAATTATTCTCATCTTATGATAAATTTATTAAACACACCAATTCTAAAACTTCAATAGTATTAAAATTTTAAATAAATCCTGGAACTAGAATTTATTAGATATCGAACCCTTGCACAATATTGGAGCTTAAAACCTTTTGTTTTATTTGAGATGAAATATTTAGTCAATTATCTTGAAGATTTCGTTCCTGAAATATTTGAATTTCATGATAAAGAAATATTTGAATTTATCTAAATTAACTATCCAAATGAAAGATATGATATTGTTCTATTAGAAGATAAATAATTTATCTTACAAGATTAGAAATAAATAAAAGTATTCGAAAAGATGATTGATCCTTAGGAAGCTTAAGATCTTTTGAATAAATTCGAAAAATTGAATTCAATAGGAAAAGAAAAGGTTATCTTATCTAACTATCAAGAACGTCTATTGAATAAAGTAACTTATATAGAATTTAGTGAACCATAAAACTCCGACTTTGAATTCAAGCGATATGTTTTGAGAAAATTTAATTCAAAGACTTTTATTCAAGATTTAGAAAAAGTTAATTAATTAATTATCTAAATGAATTCTATTGGTTTAGGATAGTATGTATATTTGGAATATTTTAGAATATCTACTGATGGGAATGTTTGCCTTCTAAACCCCCTATCCCTCAAAAGAAGATAATAAATAAATAAAAATAATGACTATTTTCAATTAATAATCTAACTATTTTAAATTTTCATATCTGAAATTAATGCAGATATAAATAGTTAGCAATCTTAGAAGGAAATAGAATAAATTAGGAATGAATATTATCAGTCTAGCAATACTTTTATGTTTAAAACAACATATATTCAAACTAGTAACCCTAAAGAAATCTTTGAATTTTATTTCTATAAGATTGTTAGATATTTTTAGACAAAATAGAAAATGGCCTATGTAACAATTAGTAAAAATTGGATGATACATTTAAATATAGAATCCTAATAATAATTTAAAACAATAGAATATGCTGAATAAATAACTATAAATTTATCCCAATTTAAATTCGAAGAATAGAATGAAGCCTTTTAATATTTCTAGAAAGCTCAATATCTTCAATACCTCAAGCTAAAGGATTTATAAGATAATTCTATTCTTTTATTGTAAGGATTATAAACATTAAAGCAATTAGTAATTCAATATAATTTCTATCAATTTGATTTAATGTACCATGATTAGAATTTCTAAGAATCTATCTTGATTAATTATAATTAAAGAGCATCTTTTAAGGGAAAAAGATAGAACTAAACCATTTCATAAGATTATGATAAGTATTTAAATTTATTTAGGTAATTCATCAATTTGAAGAAATTCTCTGAAACTAATCAACAATCTAAGATAAAATTTGTGCTAGATATTAATTTTATTAACAAAGACTTACTTCTTAATCAAGTTGTTGATGATTTAAAAAACATAGATACAAAAGTAATATTTTCAAATAAGGAAAAATTGTTTTTGAATCATATGGATTAATTTATTTATCGAATCAAGTAATTTTTATTAGAAAATTATGGTAATTATAAAGATAGAAAAAAGAAAATTGCCTTAAAAGAATTAGAGGTGAATAAAAATACAAAATAAGTATACAATTAATGTGCTTAAAGTTTTCTTTAAGAAGATCCAAATTCTAAGATATTTGAAATTAAGCAGAATCTATTAAGAGAAATAAAAAAGTTAAAATTAATATTTAACTCTTCTAAATAAGATGATGGTAGTTATATAATCGAGTTTGAAGACCTAAATAATAAAACAATAGGTAAGTTGACAACTTAAGTTAGAATTGACTATCAAACTAACAGCTTCTAAATAATTAATTTCTCATGTAGAAGTAAAGATAAATTAGTTTGCTTAGACCTAGATTAATTAAATGGAGACATGATTAAGGGATGGATAGCTTCAGAATACTAAACAAACTTAATGAATATCTTAATAGGATCTGACTATATTCCTAATTGCAGTTGTTGTGATTACAATTAATTGACTTAAACTATCTTTAAATGGTAAAAAGATTATCTTCAAACTCTGACTATCGGAATAATGATTTGCCCAAAATGCCCTTAGAAATTTGAATTAGGATTATCTTAATTCAAACTCCTTACAAAATTGACATTAAATTATTAAAAGATTCAATAAATAAACTAGAATTGTATTCTTAAGTTAAAATAATAATTATCATTAATTCCTAATTTAAGAGAGCTATCTATTGTCTCTAATGAATAATTAGTAGATAGAGCAAAAAACAAATAATTAATAACTGAATTAAAAAAATTAAAGAAATTAATAGTCTTTAATTTTAAATAATGAAGTAGTATTTATAGGATTGAGATATTTATTAACAAGTGTTACTTAAATTCTTAAAATCATTTTAAATAAACTTTCAAACTTGTTTTTAAATACCCTTCCTAAGAATAATAATTAATATAGAATGCCAATGATAATTAAGAAGAATAGGATGTAGATTTTTCGAACCTCATTCAATTTAAATTTATTAGTATTTAATCTCATTTATATCATTCATTTTTTATGAAAGTATCAAACTTATTTTATTTACTTCATTTTTTATTGATTTTTGAAAATTTAATTATAAAATAAATTATTATGAAATCATTAATAAATCTGATATTATATTAAGTGACTCGTTTTATAAAGATATTGATTTTGAGATTTGATTAATCTCTATACTTATTGTTGAATCTATGCACTTAATGTTTAAGTTTAATAGGATACGGCTCTGATTTAAATACTGCTTAATTTCTCACATTCAATAACTATTTTACTCTCTACAAAAATAAAAAAAAAGATTTAATATTATTGATTTTAATGAATTAAATTTTCCTTAAAAAATCCTTTTAAATATTCTGAGACTTTTTTAGGATTAAATTCATTTATCCAAAAATTTTCCTTGTCTTCTGAAAATTAAAAATTTTTTGTTAATTAAAAGTCTTTCTCAAAATCTCCTTGTTTATTCAAGGACAATAAAAAATGATTAATCTTTATAAAAATGATAAAATTAGGCTAGATTATAAAAAAATGAACACCTAGGGTCATAAATAAAAAATTGAACACTTTAATGATTTTATCAAAAATTGGGTAGGGGAGGGGGTGATAAAATAACAAACTCATCTTTTATATTTTACTTTAAAAGTATTGATTTAGTTTCTTTTGGATTAAATTAATTAATTAAGAAGAAGAAATATTAACTTTTGAAAATAAATAAAATAAAACAATAATAATAAAATAATATCAATTAACTACAAAATAAAATTAATGAGTGAACAAATTAATAATTTAGATAATAATGATATTTTATAATTTGCTTAATCTCTCTCAATTCAAAAGAATCATTTAAAATAAACATTTCATGTTAAACATATGAAGAGGTAATAAATACAATGATATTTTTTTAGAATATTTTTAACCATTATTTTAAATTTAAAAAGCTTAATATATGAATATCAGATAGAATACAAATATGTGGTTTAATCTTTTGATGAAGAGTCAAATTAATTCAAATTTTTAAATGTACTCATTGTAAGGGAAGAACTTAAATAACATCTTTTGGAAATTTAATATAGCTTTAATGTATTTAAACCTCTATTTAAGTATTACAGTGAATTTCTTTAAATATTTGATGTGTTTTTTCTTAACAGAAGCGATCAAAAAGATTATTTCTTTATTATAGAATCAGAAACATATGAAAGTATACTTATAGATAAGCTATGCTATTACAAGAATTACAAACTTAATGATTTATAGGATTAGATTATTAGAATAGTTAAAAAACTATTTATTGTATTACCTTATGATAATTAGTAAAATTAATTTTTCCAAAAGATTTAAATCTACTAGACTTAAAACGATTCAGATTATACTCATCTTAAAATAAATCTATTAAACATACCAATTAAAGACCTAAAATCCTATTAAGATATTAAATAAATTCTGGAACTAAGCTTTAATTAATTTAGAACCTTACAATCTAATGATTCACTGTTAAAACCTTTTGTTGTATTTCAAACGAAATAATTAGTCAATTATCTTGAAGATTTCATTCCTGAAATATTTTAATTTCATGATAAAGAAATATTTGAATTTATCTAAATAAATTACCCAAATGAAAGATATGATATTGTTCAATTAGATGAGAAATAATTTATCTTTTAGAATGAGAATTAAATAAAAGTATTTGAAAAAATGATTGATCACTAGAATGCTTAAGATCTTTTGAAAAAGTTCAAAAAATTGAATTCAATAGGAAAAGAAAAGATTATCTTGTCTAATTACCAAGAAAGGCTATTGAATAAAGTAACTTACATAGAAGTTAACTAACCTAATTGTAGATACTATTCATTACAGTATTATGTTATGAATAAATATAATTCAAAAACTTATATTCAAAATTTAGAAAAAGTACATTAATTAATTATTTAAATGAATTCAATTGGTTTAGAGTAGTACATTGATTTGGAAAATTTTAGAATAGATTCAAATGGGAATGTTTACCTTCTAAACCCTTTATGTCTTAAAAGAAAATTACAAATAAATTCTAATGATTATTTTTAATTAATAATCTAACTATTTTAGATAACCATCTATTATATGAAGACAGATATAAATTGTTTGTAATCTTAGAAAGAAATAGAATAAATTAGGAACTAATATTATCAATCTAATAATAATTTCATGTTTAAAACAACATATATTCAAACCAGTAACCCAAAAGAAATCTTTGAGTTCTATTTCTTTAAGATTTTGAGATACTATTATGTAAAATCGAAAATACCTTCTATTACTATGAGTAAAAACTGGATGATAAATATCGATTTGAAATCTAAAGAATAATTTAAAGCAATTTAATATGCTGAATAAATAACTATAAATTTATCTCAATTTAAATTAGAATAATAGAAAGAAATCTTTTTAAATTTCTAAAAAGCTCAATATCTTTAATATCTCAAGTTAAAATGTGTTTCAAGTGCATCTATTAACTTTTTATAAGGACTATAAATATTAAGACAATTAACAATTCAATTTGATTTTTATGTTTGGAATTTAATATAACATGATTAAAAATTCGAAGAATCTATCTTGGTTAATTACAATTAGAGAGTATCTTTTAAGGGAAGAAGATAGTACTAAACCATTTCATAAGATTATGATAAGTATTTAAATTTGTTTAGGTAATTCATCATTTTGAAGAAATTCTCTGAAACTAATCAATAATCTGAAATGAGATTTGTGTTAGATATAGATTTTATTAACGAAGACTTACTTCTTAGTCAAATCGTTGATGATTTACTAAACTTAGTTACAAAAGTAACATTTTCAAATAAGGAAAAATTGTTTTTGAATCATATGGACTAATTTATTTATGGAATCAAGTAATTTTTATTAGAAAATTATGATAATTATAAAGATAGGAAAAAGAAAATTGCCTTAAAAGAATTAGAGGTAAATAAAAATAAAAAACAAATATACAGTTAATGTGCTTAAAGTTTTCTTTAAGAAGACCCAAATTCTAAGATATTTGAGATTAAGCAGAATCTACTCAGAGAAATTAAAAAATTAAAATTAATATTTAATTCTTCTAAATAAGATGATGATAGTTATATAATCGAGTTTGAAGACTTAAATAATAAAACAATAGGTAAGTTGACAACCTAAGTTAGAATTAACTATCAAACTAACAGCTTCTAAATAATTAGTTATTCATGTAGAAGTAAAGATAAATTAGTTTGTTATGACCCATAAGAATTAAATGGAAAAATTATTAAGGGATGGATAAATTCAGAATACTAAACAAATTTAATGAAGATCTTAATAGGATCTGACTATATTCCTAATTGCAGTTGGCGTGATTACAATTAATTGAATTAAAGTATCTTTAAATGGTAAAAAGATACTCTTCAAACTCTCACAATAGGTATAATGATTTGCCCAAATTGTTTTTATAAATTTGAATTAGAACTATCTTAATTCAAACTCCTTACAAAATTGACATTGAATTATTTAAAGATTCAATATTTAAACTAGAATTGTATTCTTAAGCTAAAATAATAATTATCTTTAATTCCTAATTTAAGAGAGCTATCTATTGTCTCTAATGAATAATTGGTAGATATAGCAAAAAAGAAATTATTAAAAACTTAATTAATTAAGCTAGAGAGATTAGTAATAATTAAATACTAAATATGAAATTTTATTAATGCAATTATCATTATTCATGTAAAATGTTAACTTTTTAAAAATTTTAAATTGATTATTAATGGATTTTTAAAAAACTTTAAACTCAATAGATTATTTAATTTTTAATTTCCACAAAATAGCATACAGTAAAATTAATTTTATAAAAGTTTTGCACGTTATTTATAAATTAAATTTAAGCATTTCTTATAAGGATATTTATTTAAAATATATTTGAAAAAAAACCCTTATTCTTTTTATAATTAATATTAAATAATTAATTAAAAAATAATAATAAGTAAATAGAAGATGAAAATAAATTTTTTTATACAATAGATTTTTTTAATTTTCCTTTAATAAATTATAATTTTGTTCTTTATATTATTGATTGTAAAATAAAAAGTCTTTTTCTCAAGTAGATTCTAAATTCGAATGATAGTGCTTTGAGGAATATGATTGTAAATTAAATTAATTCATAAATATGGATAATCAGCCAGAATATCTAAGTTATTTAGCCACATTTATTTCCCTAAAACTAACAAATTGATTATACTTTTTTAATCTATAAATATCAAATTTTCAAAAAAAAAGAGAAAAGATAGAATCTAAACGATAAAGTAATTTCAAACAAATTAAGTAATATATTAGAATAATTTATCCACTAACCAACAAGCTCTTAGTATAGTGACAATGAATAAGATTTTCTTCTATATAATGGCCATATTATACCTAGGAAAATACACAACTGCAAACTAATGTCTTGTAGAGAACTGTAATAACTGTAGATTGGAGAATAATAAATGTACTTAATGCTAACCTTAGTATTTCTTGGGTTCAGATGGTTATAGTTGCAATAGATGTTCTATTAATTGTGAATAATGTGACGAGAAAAGATGCCTTAAGTGTCATAGTTAATACATATTAGATGAAAGCAACACCTAGAATTGTTTAGCTTAATAGCAAAGTTAACTTAATTAATACGATAGATAATTAATAATTGTAGAAGCTCTGAAAACTGGATGTCATTACTCTTGCGAAACATGTATTTAGAAGGATTCTGAAAGTTTTTGTATCTCATGTCCCAATACCAGATACCTAGACAAATTCAGAGGCTTAGAATATGGAAGCTGTATTTGCAATTAAAGTTCATTATTTGATGTTGGAGAATCTGAGTGCTAAGAAAAAAGTAATTATTTCATTATAATTTACGGGAAAGATTTTATATAAAATAATAAAAAAAACACATTTATCTGTAGTTGTTAAATGCTTTGAATTTTTAATAGATAGTAAATCTATAAAAGAATACCACAAAGACTAAATAATAAATTAGAATCATTTATTAACCACATTTCGATTAATTAAAAAATTAGTTGTTGGAATAGATTCTTTCAATATCTTTTCATATATGATTTAAGGACTTTTCTTACCTGCAGTTGTTCTCACGTCTATTTTTGGAGCCAATGCGTCTTTCCTCTTCATGCTAATTGAAACTGCTTAATCTTATAATATGTTCTTATATATTAATTCTCACAACTCTGGTAACATGGATAGCTTTTTAGAATCTTTTAAATTCTCTCATCTTGATAAGTATTTCCCTCCTATTACTAATTAAGTCTACAAAATAGTATGGCAGTAACAACCAATTATTAATAATCCAAAAATACTTTATGACCCTTATAATTCAGATAATACTCTAACAAATAATTGGTAGTATTTCACTATAATGATTTTGTTGTGTAGTGCATCTTTAATTCTTAATAAAGTTTAACCTTCCTTTAGTTCTAACGAGTAATAAATCATCAGATGGAGAAAGTATTTGACTTTTAGTCTACCATTTATTTACTTCTATATAACTTTCTAATCAGTTTTTATGCAAATTATCTATACTTTCTCTTGCTTCAATGATACCAATCATTTAGGGAAAGCTGGTTTAGCTTTTAGTTTCCTTTAATTTTTCTATTTAATTGGTGTAGGTTTTGCTCTATGCTTTATATACACAAAACAAATTCATACTTAAAAATACTACTTTGTAGAGCATGTCCTTGAGAATGATAGATTATCAAAGAGAATATTTTTAACCTGGTAGTTTATTAAAAAGATTATAGTAGCTACTGTTGTTGTAGGTATGTACAAATCACCTACGGGTTAAGCAATTATTCTATTCCTACTTTAAGTGATTAATATCACCTATATCTATATCTTCCATCCCATCTAAAAATAAAATAAACCAACTCGTAAGAAAATAGGAATCATCCACTAAATAATAATTATTTTAGTCCATTTATTCTTTATTATTAAATAAACTGTTTCTGTTAACTTTGGATTTGACATGTTTATTGCAATTATTATGCTTTTAGATCTACTTCTTATAAGCATTAAAGGCATATCTATCTCAATCAGATCTATTAAAAAGTATGCTCTTGAATAGTTTTCTAAGCTTTAAAATGAAGATCTTCCTACATAATAAAACCCTCCTCCTCCCTAATTAAAAGATTGTTAAAATATCAGTGTTAGCTTGACATAATAAAAACAATAAAGCATAACAGTAATATTTGATAAGCAAGAACCAGTATTTAATATAGATAACAGTTAATTCAACCATTAATTAAACTGAATTTATTTATTAACTAGCTTAGATTTTTTAAATCTTATTTATGTATGTTTATAATATGGTGTGTACTTACTTATCTTCTAATTTTATACTAATTCAACATTCTTTTCTTAGTATTAATTATCTCTCGAAATTCAAAATCTTATTATTTTGAGTTTCGAATAACTTCTTACATCTATCTAATAAAATATTCTCAAATATTTTTAAATCTTTTTTGATATTAAATCTTTAATTTTTGAGTAATCCTATCTTTCCTCTTAATAAATCTAATCTTTGTTTCTAGAAATCAAAAAGAACAATATTATGAGTGGTTATTAGAAAGCAATAATTTTTAGCTAAACAAAAAGAAACTTTGGCATTTAATAGCAATAGTTTTAAATTAGAAGTTTTTACTCTACAAATAGTAAAGAAGAAAGAGTGTATAAACTAAAAAGAAAATCATCGAATTATTTTATTTTTTTAGATTTTAATTCTTTTATTTTAAGAACTAGTATAAAATTAACAAGCGCTTTTAATATTAATTTTTAAAACTATAAGTAGGTTTTCTTATAAAATTCTATCTACTTCATATTATTATACTGTTGTACAATATTTCTTTTCCTAATAAATTCTTTTTGATGTTATTACATCTATTCCCTATCTATCATAAATAATATAATAGAGCAGCTTTCACATAAAATATATTGTTTATTGTAGATAATTTAAGACTGCTAAAAAATTAAAAAAGAGTTAATGTATAAATATTTCAATTATTTAAAATGAAAATTATAAATAGATAATAAATAAATGAAAATTTAATGTTAAATATTTATGAGGTAACAAAAAATATGTTATTTTAAACTACAAATATGAACTATATAGTACAATAATTTGTAAGTAGTAGTTAGAAATAGAAAACAAATTTTAATACCCTTCTTTTATTTATTTTATAATGAAAATTTCGATTTAATCTATTTAAACTATACAAAGTAGGATTATCAAAATGTATGCAATTATATTTAAATTTAGAATTTAGTCTATTAAATTATTAGTAATTCAATCTCCATCTCCACCACTTCCACCTCCATCACCACCATCTTCTGACCAATTCCAATCTTAATATTTATCAAAATCAATATTATAATCATCACCAGGTAAGTCATCATAAACTTAGCCACTTTCTGATTAGTTTCTTTTTTAAGCCTCTTCTATTTATTTTTTAGTTAAACATTCCTTTTCTATTTTAATTCTGAAAGCCCTTTGATAGGGCTAGTAATTTAGATTTTCTTAAATGTATATCTTTTCAACAGTGCAAGGATTTTTAGTGAAATAATCTTTATTTGTTGGAATAATGTACATCCATTTGTATTTTACTTGAAACACTTTTTAATTTTTTATTAAATTCTCTCCTTCTTTTACATAAATTTTACTGATAGCTATTTAATCTTATCCATGAATTTTAGGTATTCTTAAAAACATGGTATAATACTCCTTTGGAGGAGGATCTACACTACTTAATAATGATTTTGCTTTCCTCCAAAACATTTATCCTAACAAAATAAATTGAATTGAATCTTTTATATGTTAATTAAAGTAGAATCTAAACTCTCTACGAATTCTGATGATTTACAAAGAAGTTTTAAAGAAAAGTAACTTCTTTATTTTTAAAAAATAAAAGGGAAAGTAAAACCGGAGGTTAAAAGTGCTAGTGGTATAGTTTCTGAATTAAGAAATTGCTCATAAGTTCTACGTTAACTCTTAAAACAATATAGAATTTAATAAAATATTTTTTTACTATTTTTTACTATCTTATTTTATAAATTTAGTTATTTTAATTTAACACTATTTATATTTTATTATAATCTTTAGAGTTCACCTAATCTCAAATTTAAATTATTGAAAAATAAGAATGCTAGTGAAGATTAATTATAATAGTTAAGTAAAATTCATTTTTAAATTTTTAAAAATAACTGGTATTCCTCTAAGATAAGAGGGCGTTTATTTTAAGAAAGAATATCAACCTAGGAAATGATGAAAAATAAGAGAATAGTTCCTTTTTTCAAAAATTATTTTCTCTTAAATTAGAGTAATTATGGTATCAACCTTTTATTATAATATATTTGTATGTTTATTATGGATTTTAAAATTTATATTTATACTTTATACTTTATAGCTGAAAGGAGGAATATTGTTTTTAACTTCATGAGACATACAAAAATATGTTCCAAATCCCTAACTCTATTAATAGATAAATAAAAGATTTTTCATATTTATTAATTAATTATTCTATTATTGATTCTTTACAATTTTTGATGTTCCAAAATCAACTTTTTAAAAATAAAAATATTAAATACTTATCTTCTGTTACTTTCATATATTAATCTTTGAATTTTTTGATTTTTAATAATTTTATTAATATTTACATCATCTGATTAGATGATTTCAGAAGGTTATCTTAAAAGTGTTTGTATTAAATATGATCTTACTGAATTTGAATTCTTTAGTAGAAGAGCAATACATTATATTATCAGGCTTAATGTCAAAATGAAAAACTACTTTTTTTTACATTTTTTTGACACCTTTTAAGAGATTTTTTGTTAAATAGTATATCTATCTCAATGTAAATGGAATATCCTTTCCTTTGATTAAATCTAAAAGTGTACCTAATTCAAATAATTAAATTTAATTTCCATTTTATTATTAGATATTAATAAAGTAATACAATCGCATAATTCAGATACAATAAAGTAGATATTAATGTCTTCTTCTTAAAAATCATCCAGAATTTAGACGAAATACTTTCTATTATGCATTTAATTGTTGTTTTCTTCTTTTCATTTTAAGTAAGATATAAACTAATTAAGAATACATCATTATCATCTAAAAAAAACAAAACAAATAAGTTTTATCAATTTAATTATTCTATTATAAGATATAAATATAACTAAAATTAAATAAAAACTAAAAATAATTTTATTATCAAACTAATGTTTTAAAAATATAATAAAAATACAATACTTTTATTTATGGCTCAAAATTTGAATTACCTAAAAAATATTTTTGAGGTGCCCCTCCCCTCCCCTTAAGAATCAACAAAAGATATATTTAACTACATTGAAGAAATATAATTGATTGGTAAGTGATTTGATTTAGCATTAGGTAAATTTAAATTGGATTTATCTAATGAAATATTATCTGATCAATTAATTAAAAAATATTCCTGGTGTATTATAAAATAAAGAAAATTCTTATTTGAGGAGCTCTCTATTAAGATATTAAATTAATTTGTGCTTAGAAATTTAATTAAATGGATTTAACCTTCTTTAGAAGTCTATTTGAGGATAAAGTTAAGTTTGAACCAAGATTTTATTTAATAAATTTAACTATCTCCTCTTCAAATTTAGGAAACACTTCTTCTACCTCTTTTGCAAGCTCCAATGTATTTTCCCAGTGTTTAATATTTGAAAATGGTATATGTATCTTTCTAAACTTTATTTTATCCATATTTTTGAACTGCTTCAATTATTTTCGATTTTTATTTTTGAGTAAATACCATTCTCTTTGGAGTAAAATTTCATCATCATTTTCTTCATTTTCTTCTTCAATATTCATTCTTTGCTTCTTTTAGTTAATTTAAATCTTAATTTCTTTAGTATAAAAGTTATTTATTATTTATTATTTTATAATTTACCATTTTAGTCGTTTACTAAAGTTTTGCACTCTTGCTCTTCAAGATCATTCTTTTTTTAAGATTAAATTATAACTTCAGTAGCAGATTTCTTTTAACCATACTCAAAGGATAATTTCTAATCTTAAAATTGAAAGATTTAGAAAATTTTAATGGAAAAAATATCAGTTTAAAAGGTACAAAACTGGTAGGACTTCCATAATTCAATTTAAAAAGTTAAAAATTAAATTTCTAAAGAGAGGAAAGAAAACTAAAATTTGTAATTTATTGATTGTAGAAACTCTAAATCATATTTTTTAGAGTAAAATCCAAAAATTTAAAAGAATTAATTTAGATAACTTCATCCCTGAAAAAACTATAAGAAGATATATGAAATGTTTATTAGATGTCTAGATATTGTTAAAAAATATTACAAATTAATAGTGGATATTAAGAAAAAAATTATTAAATGTAAGGATAAAAATAAAATTTGTAATAAATTTAGTAAACTTTTTACCATAAATTATAAAAATATTAAATATTATGCTTTATTTAATCTTAAAAATTTATACATTTATATTCAGTAATCATAATTCTATGATCATCATAAGTAAATATCTTTCTTTATTAAATTAATGTGTTTAGATATACCTTCTCTCAATTTACTAGCTCCTTAATCACTGATTTGATTTTTACTTTTATAATTTATACAAAAAAGTTAGTTTACTGATGTTTTATTAATTAATTTTGAGATTGATTAAATTAGTTTTTGCTCAAAAATTATTTCTGGCAATTAATTAATTACTGTAAATTTAAAGTTAGCTGTGCCAGATTGTTGAGTTTAGATATGCCTTCTCCTAATTTAATTTTAAAATTAAAATAGAAAAATAAAAATTAAATTTCAATAATAAAATTTAAATATTAAATTAATATTTTTAAAAATTTTTATTATTTTTTATTTCTTTTCTAAAAATAATATATCTATTGTAATTTTTCTGATTTCAAGTCAACATGCTTCACATGCTTATCATGCTTCACATGCTACACATGCTTCAACAAGTCTAGTAAGCTAAATGCAGATCCCTAACCGCCTCATTGCGCTGATTACAAATATATATGTGTGTATTGTTATGGAATAAATCTTCCATGACAAATCCTAATTTTTTATTTAATATTATTGCTCATATAAATTAAGAAATATTTCTGAGTGTATATATTTATGTTATATATGCGAGTATTTCAATTTCAATCAATCACTGATTTGATTTTCACTTTTATAATTTATACAAAAAAGTTAGTTTACTGATGTTTTATCAATTAATTTTGAGATTGATTAAATTAGTTTTT
>JH651285.1:250423-266037 GCA_000260095.1 Tetrahymena borealis | reverse complement strand
CTGATGTTTTATCAATTAATTTTGAGATTGATTAAATTAGTTTTTGCTCAAAAATTATTTCTGGCAATAAATTAATTACTCTAAATATAAATTTAACTGTGCCAGATTGTTGAGTTTAGATATGCCTTCTCCTAATTTACTAGCCCCTTCATCACTGATTTGATTTTTACTTTTATAATTTATACAAAAAAGTTAGTTGCTGATGTTTTTTTATTAATTAATTTTGAGATTGATTAAATCAGTTTTTGCTCAATTATAATTATAGACAATTAATTAAGGGTTAATAATCTTTATATATTATTATAAAATAGGTTAAGCTTTAAAAAGGGATACAATTTATTTTTTAAAAAGAATTTCAGAAAAATTGAATCATTATTAAAAAAAATTAATAATTTTGATAAAATTAATAAAAATATTATTACCCTAAACTCTAATAAAGCCAATTAATGTTAGTGTATTGAGAAATCATAGGAATATTGTTCTAACAAAATAAGTCTGTAGATAATTTATTTTTATTATAAGTTTAGTGAGATACTATTCTTTAACTTAACTATTTCTCTACAATCTATTAGGCTATTTGATTGTTTTCAATTTTTATTTGGATTCCCTTAAATAATTCAGATTTTTCAATTTCTTCTAATTCTTCTAATAATTAGCTTGCACTCTTTCTATCTGCAGGATTTTATCTAATCATACTATAAATTACTCTTTTTGAAAACTCTGTATCAACAATCTATTTTGGAACTATTTAATTGTATCCATCGATACGAAGGCTTTAACTTTCTTCAAATTTAATTTTTCTTCCTAAGATAATTTCTAAAATAGTTATCCCTAAAGAGTATATATCTGCCTATTATATAAATATATTATATCTTTTCTTTTGAAATTCAATAATTAAAAATTTATAACTTTGTAGCTGTAAGGAGGATTGTTATATCTCACTTCATGAGACATATAAAAATATGTTCCAAATCCCTAATCCTTTTAGATAAATTAATAAAATATTTGGTTTTTATTTTCTTTTTTAATTTAAATACATTTAAATTTTCAGTCTATTCTATTGATTTGTTCTTTATTATTTTTGATATGCCAAAATCAACTTTTATAAGCAAAAAATATAAAATGATTATACTAATTTCTTAATCTTAATATATTTTCAATAATTAATATCTTAATAAATTTATTTTCATCTAAATTTATTAGCATATATGATGATTTTAATTTAATTGTGTTAAATATGATCTTACTGAATTTGAATTCCTTAGTAGTAGAGCAGTACATTATATTATCAGGCTTAATATCAAAATGTATAACACCCTTTTCCTGCATTTTTTTCACTCCTTTTAAGAGATGCTTAGTTATATAGTAAATCAATCCCATTGTAAACTTATTACCATTTTATTTCATGAAATCTAAAAGTGTGCCTAATTAAAATGATCAAATATAGTTGCAATAATATTTATTTATTTTTAATATAATTATTAATCTTACAATCACATAATTCAGATACAATAAAGTAGGTATTAATGTCTTCTACATAAAATTCATCCAGAATTTAGACGAAATACTTTCTATTGCTTAGCTACTTTGCTATATTAACTTCATTCTTTAGTAATACTAGGTTTCCCTAAACCTTAATGCACTTAATTGCTACTTTTTTCCCTTCTTTTTAAGCTTAGATTACAACACCAAAGCTCCCTGATCCTAATATCTATTAAAATGCGTAACCTTTCCTATTTTTTAAGATTCTAAACTACATAAAAGTTTAGAATGGTTCCAAACGATGTTAATTGCAAAGTGAAATGAATTCTGAACTTAATTCAGTATTTTAATTCTATTATTAATAATTCATGTTGAATTCCTCTTAATCCTATTTAATTCTATAGTTTCTTTAATCTATAAAAGCTGATTTATCTATATCTTTGATATTATTCTAATAAGTATTATTAATGGAAAGAAATAGATACTTTGTTAATTTATTAATTTTTCAATTAGATTATTATTAATTGATAACAAAATTACTTAGATTAAACAAAAAATGTAATTTAATAAATATTTATGCATTTATATTTATATTAACAAATTTCAATACTTATTTTTATTTATAATCTAAGTTAATATTCGAAGGTTAAACTAGCTAGTATGAATTTTTGAAAGATTGTTTTTACTATTAAAACTCTTAAGTTTAACAAGTAAGTATTTTTGAATTTTTACAGTATTTTAGTATGAGAATTTAATGATAAAGAAAATAAATTTAAAAGGAATTTTACTTAATAATTAAAATACGAATATAAAATATAAGTAAAATTAAATAACTCTTTCCCTTTTAATAACTAAAATAGGTTAAATCACTAATCTAAGACTTCAAAATATAGGATGTTATTTTTTTAATTAAGCATAATAAGCTACAAGAACAGACTAAAGAGCAGCACTTCCAATGAATTTAACTGAAGTGATAGATAAACCTTTATATAAACTCATTACACCTTCTTTATCCCAGATCTTTTTGAAACAATCCCAACTGCTTTTATACATATAATTTCCATTGTATCCATTCATTTAAACTCTTCTCCTATAATAGTTTACATAAAAGTTTTATTAGATTGAGGTTGGCATTATTTTAAAAAGAATTTAATTTTATTTACTTGACGGTATCCAAAGGATAAATTACAATGGTACTGATCAAACCGGCTATAGAGGCAGGAGCCATATATTAAAAGATTTCTTTGTTAGAAACTTCACTTTAATCCATAGATTTAAAAATTTAGAAAGTAGTAAAGAGGGTTAAATAATATGGAACATTAGTAATGTTAGAAAGCCAGAAACCTCTATATAATCCTAAGAAGCCACCTCTTCTTCTTGTTTCTCCCAAGGCACTTAAAATACCAGTAAATTGCTTATCATATTTTTGTTTAGCGAATTCTAAAGAAAGTCTAGTCTTAGCTAAATCAAAAGGATATGCTAGAGCAAGAGTAGCGAAACCAGCAGTAAGAGCAGCACCAAACTTTCTGAAACCATATTCTAATTCCTTTTTAATAATTATATATATATTTAATATTAATCTAATTTGTTTAATCATGCTTTATATTAATATAATGTTTTAACTAAACACTTCTTTCTTTTAATTTCTTTTAAGATACAATTAGACTTATAAAAATCCGCTAACTAAATAATAAGGCTAACTAATACTATACATTTTTATGATATCTTATGATATTTATTTAAGTCTTTTCTAACTATTAACAAACCTTATAGATACTCCAAAACAGTAAATTTATTCTTTTATCTAGTATAATCATTTAAAACTATCAATAACTTTAAAAGCTTACAGTAATATTCTTTTCACCTGTAGGGAAGAAGAAATGGTTGATGTTTTCGAAGAAGGCAAATTGGGCAATAGAACGAGGGAGGATATACATAATATTGGCAAAGTTTCCTCTCCAGTAAGCTTTAATACCTTATTCAGAAGGAACTCCTATTATATTTATAAAAATAGATGATAAAATTACCTTACTTTATTTAAAATTCTATTTATAAGTTATGTAAATATGCTTGCTTAAAGGTTAATCTATTAATCTAATTTAATAAGTATTTCCTAAATATAAAAAATGAAGTCATACTTTTAAGGAATTGGAAGAAATTCTTAAATTTAGCCTTTTCATTAATGTAAAGAGCATTTTAAGCTTAATGAATAATTTTCATTCTCTCAAGAGGAGCGAAAATGGTTTTATTAACTGCTTGGATAACAGCAGGTCCACTCATGTATTTGCAGAAGTCAACAAAAGCAGAATGCTTGTAATCAATATGGATTCCATCCTTTTGGATATCATTCTTACTCTAAAGACCTTCTGACAAGGGTTTATGTTCTTTAACGCTTTATTATGGTTGGGTTGCTGATGCCATGATATCTAGATTTATAAATTCTATTATTATTAATGCTTTTTCCTTTAACTAAATAACACTATTTATATGTATATCACTAAAAATAAGATATTGTATTTTTTAGATACTTTTAATTTAATTAATCTTTTTCCAGAAAATTTTAAACACCTCTTTATCTCCGTAATTAAATTTTACATAAACTGATTTTTGACGTTGGTAAATCTCATAAATTTATTTGCAAAAAGTTATCACTAGCAAACAATCAAACAAATCTTCAAACTCATGATGAAAGATAGATTGTAATATCTATGTAAATCTAATTACAACGATTATTAAATTTTGATAAATCAAATCTACTTATTTCACATCTTATTTACTTTTCATGATTTTACACTCTTCAAATATTAAAAGCTTTTTTTTAAATTATAAATTTAATCCAATTTAAAATTAAAATATTTGCTATTAAAATAAAATAAATTTCAGTTTTAAAACAAAATTATAATATCTTAAATTTAATTAAAAATTAATAAATACTTAAATAAGTGATAAAAATAATTATGTTAGGTATTTAAGAGAGTTATAAAATATTACTAAAGTAGAATTCATCTACAGTTAGAGTAAAGAAATAACCTAACAAAACGAAGTTCCCTCCACAATAGATGTTTATTAAAATGAATCTTAGAATAAATTTGGAATATTTTAATTTTCTTTGCCTAAGATGTAGAGATTAGTTAGTTATTCAGTATAAAAGGTGTCAATATAGATAGAAAGGTTTTAAAGCATTAGTGAAATTTAATTTATCCTTATTTATGGTGAAAAAATAATATTGTAATTAATAACAAAAAAATAAAAGTTGAGTATGCAAGAAGATATTTTTGGAATAATATAATAAGATAATAAATGTAAATAAATATTGAGATAGATGAAATATAAAAATGAATATGATGATGATGATATAATTAAATTAAATTTAGTGCAGTTTAATTAGAATATTTTAATAATTTATATTTTATTTGATGATTAGTTGTCTCCAGCCATTTTAAATGCTGAAAGATAATGTATTTCTTATTAGTTTATAGTAATATTAAAGGAAAATTGTGATAATTAAATTCTTTCAGGCAGATTTAATTTCTTCAACAAAATTGAAAGGGAAATATCCAATTTTATTATTACACATACCAATCCACCATCCATTCTTAGTTTATTTAAGCACTTAGATTTTTTCTCCTTCTTTAAAACTTAAGTGACCATCCTATTTTATAATAAATAATTAATCCTTTAAATATTTATTTTAAGTAAAATTACCTTTTAGCCAGCATATTCAAATTTAGAGATAACAATTTTATTTTCATCTCCTTATTTCTATGCTTTAGATTCGCTTGATGCAGTTTCTATTTTACTTCCAAGTTTTGGTTTATTTTCTTTTATCTGTTATTCACTGTTATTTATAAAGTTATTGGGGCATTTATTTTCTTTATCTTTAGTATCAATTGGAGGCTTTTTATTATATATTTAGGCATTCTATTGAGATTGAGGAGGTTTCAAGAATTTTTTGTCCTCAATAGGATTATTTGCTGTTTCCTTTTTAATAGTTGATTATTACTTCTAATTATTTATAATATTAGTCTTATCTTTGAATACCTTAGTCGATAAACTTTAGCATCTGTTTTCTTATTCGCTATCACTTACACTGCTATTAAGACTTTTTAATTATTATTTATTTGAAGCATTATTTTCATCTATAGGTACCTTTTTATTACTTTATTTATTGCTGCTTTCGTCTTTATTATTATCAAATAATCCAACTTTTTCAGTATCGACTGCGATTTCAAAATCTGTAATAGATTACTATTAATGATGATTACTTTTGTTTCTGATAGGATTTGCTGCACTGTGTTCTAATTACTAAGAATTAAATGCAGTATTTTAGAATAAAGAATCATTATTATTTATATAATCCTCTAAATTCTACTTGAATTGGCTATATTCCACAGATCCTAATGAGCTATTTCTATTTCCATTTCTTTTTTTTTATGGATATATTTCTTATTTATTTTCTTATTTCTACTAAACATTCTATTTATCATTACTCTTTTCTTCTCTGCTAGAATTGGCAGGGTTGTTCTCCAAATCAAAGGTTAAAGTTTCATTATTCAAGTTGTTGCCATCATTTATTTTCTAAAATGTTTCATTGAATTCAAAAGCTATTTTAAAATAACGTTTTATTAAATTAAACTAAATGTGATAAATAGTTATTACTCTTATCTGTTATTTTATTTAGGAGGTATTCATCCTAATTATCTCCTTCTTCTCCCTCTGTTGTCATAAGATTCATGTTAATCTCAACTACATTAGAATTTTTATCCTGATTATCTTAATTATCATTAGTCTTTTTCACTGAAGCCAAAGGTCTGGCAAGAAATTTATTTTCTGAATCACTTGGTTATTAAATGTAACTTCTTGATTAGCTGCATGATAAAGATCTCTATTGTTAAATTTTTTTATTACAGTCAATTTCTTGCTTATTCACAACTGCATTAAATCTACTCAGTGAAGGGATATACACTATTTAATTAGTATAAATATTATTAAAATTATATTTAGAAAAGTAGACTTTATTGAATTCAATCAAAAGTAGTATAATAATGTATTTATTTAATGTTTTTTATATAATTTTGTAAGTTGTTGAGATGATTTAATAAATGAGTAAATTCTAAATTACCTTAATCCTCATGGTCTTATTCAGTATTTTAAGTTAAAAACTATCTATTTTAGATCGATTATTCATGGTGGTCCGTGGATATTTAGCTTTGATTATTGTTTTATTGACTGGCATTACTTAAATCTAGAATCTATTTTTGCATTTAGATTTAGTAAGGGTTGTTCTTAGTAAAAATCTTCTTTGATTCTACCTTTTTAATAGCTTATGTGCTGACCTTTTAGCCTTAAATATTATCATTTTCCTTATTTTTGATCATTTAGCTTTCTTACTTTTGAGATACTTTATCAAAATGATTCACTTATTTAGGCATGTTTAAATAGGATTTAGGTTCTTTGCAAATATATGTAATTTTCAACTCATTAATGATTGGTGACATTTTATTGATAAACTTCTCAATTGATTTCAAAACATATTTATTAGCAATATCTAAGTTGATAAAATGATATTTTTTTAAAAATTTAAATAAATAAATTAGTTATTTACTCATTCCTTCCATCCTTTCTTCAAATGAAAAACTAGTATTTTAGCCTTGATTCTAAATATATTACTAAAAATAATTAATTTCTCATTTAAATTGATTTTATCTCAAATTTATTTACTTCTTCATCATTTAAACAAAGGTTATCTTTCTATTCTAGCAAGAACAAAAGAGTATTTTTTAAGTGTTATTTAGTATCGCTGAGTTCTTAATCTTTTAAAATAAGTTCTTTCTCCATTCTTTCGCTAATTTGCTTTTCACTTTAGTACATGCTTTAAATCTTCTTAAATTTCCATATTTAGTCTGAGAATTTAATAAGCTCCATTTAATAGTTATTTTTGCTTTGATTTAGATTTTACTCAAGCTGGATGTTTTCTTACTCTAACCCAGTGCACTTCTTTTTATATTCATTCATTTCATTGATCAGATTCTTTACTGTATCTATTAATTATCCGAAATAAAAAGACCGTTAAGATTGTAATTTTTCAAACAAAAAAAGTGATAAAAAAATAAAGTCTGATTAATTAATTAGCCGTTTACCTTTCAACTAAATATTCTCGTTTCTCCAATTTAGGTATTACTCTTCTTTGTTTAATATATTTTCAATTATATCGACATGTAATTTATTATTATACACTGTAGAATCTTCATTGATTAGCTAATTGTCTTATTGAAGTAACAGGGTTGATTTCATTTACTGGATATATTCTTTATTGCTGTTGCTGTATTTTTAATTGCTGTTTGGATGTTGTTAATCTTTATTATTGCTGTTTTAGTTAATGTTAGAACTATTTGATCTAATTAGTCTATTCTATTATTGTTACTGTTACTGCTGATTTTAGGACATATTCTTTTCATTATAAATTGAACTACTTCTTTATTGCCTTTTATTTGAAGATTGAACCTCTTTTCTATTATATGTATTCTATTATTTCTAATTGGTATTTAGCTTGTCTAATTATGTTTAGCTGTTCATCTTTGAGTAGCCATTTTCTCTTCCTACTCTATTTCCAATAGAATTTTAATTTACAGCAGCACTATTCATTTTTCCTATAGAATTTGGAGATTTTGTTAGAGGAGTTTGATCTTTGGATGAGTTAGGTCTCTCCTTAGAAGATCCAGAAAAGAATTTATTTTAATGATAGTTATTTAAGTAAAGTCCATCTAAAGATTTTTAATGATGATTGTTGAGGTTTTATAGTGACTATCTTAGTATATCAGCATTTTAATGGAGTTAAGCACTTTCTTAATCATTGTCAAAACGTTATTGAGGAAGTTTCTCTTGAAATACTCCATTTTATTCATGATTATTATTGCTTTATGTGTTTTATCTAGATGATTAAGTGGTATTAGTAATATGATTACCCATCTTTACATTTTAAATCATATCACGTTAAAGGATATCTGGCTTCTTCTACCAATTATTCTTCGGAGGAGTCTTCACATGATAATGGTTGCTTGAGCTAGATAAAAATGAAAATACTCCAGGAGTCAAATTCGCTTTATTCCCTATTTCTTTCTTAAGAGCTTAATATGATGATTAGCTTTACATCTGTATTCTAAAACCTTAATAAACGATCAAGAATTATTTTTTTTAATTATTTATTTGATAAGGATATCTTTAATTACAAGATTATGAAATACACCAATCCAATGGTAAACTCATAAAAATTCATAAATAGTTATAAAGAAGAAATTTAAAAAATAAATCAGTCAAGCTATCAACTGACTTTTAATAAATACTTTATCAGTAATTAAGTAGATATTTTAAAGCTTTATAATATCTTTAAACTTTGGTAATTAAAAAGATAATAAAAAATTATTATATCCTAGTCTAGTATTTTTAATTAATTCATTTAATAGTAGTTATTTTTAATCTCTTGTTTATCATTTGTTTAATTCCAATAAGATTCAACAGAAGCAAATCATTAAAAATATTGATACTCAATTTTCAAAAGATAGTATAATTTTAATATTAAAATTACTACTAATTTAAAAGTTTACTAATTTAGAAATAAAAATTTTGATTTTTAAATATTTTAGATTACGCCAATCAGAGGGCATTAGGATTTGTGTTTGAAAAATGTTAATTTTTTGAAAATAACCCTATATATTGCGGCGCTGAGCCTTTTTTTCTAGTAATATTTAATCTTCTACCTTATTAATATTAAACTTTTAAATCTTCTTGGAATAGATATGATCTATCTTTCTCAAGTTTAATGATAAATGTAGTATTTAATAAAACTTTTTACTCTTAAAAGCTTACTTTCATCTATAGCTATGCTTATTACAGTGATTTTTCTTTTCATTTCATTTTCTACCTTTTATAACTTTAATTCATTAAGTATAATTAATTAATAAATATATATTTTCTCTTTTAGGCATAGGAGAAACTCTTTTTAGGAGGAGGGTCAGCCCACTAATTATACTATTCATCTTAAGAATTATCAGACTCCTATAATTTTGTTTTGATCTTTTAATTATTAATTGTTAAGTAGAAAATATCAAACCCAAAGAGAAAGAATATTAACAAAATCTAATCATTTTTACACTTCGCATCTATGTTCAAATAATCTCTTAGTAAAAAGATTTGATTCAATTCTTAAAATTCTGATCCTACCTCGAATTTTTAGCTATGAAGTGAAAAAATCATTTAATTATAAAGATAGTTTGATTTTCAGTAAAAATGAAATTCAAATGAATGACATTTTGAAAAAAAACTATGCAATTGGCATTAACCATTTTAATATAATGACTATGTAGCAATAAAGAAAGAAATAATTTCAAAAGTAATTAAATGAATTAAAAGAAATAAAATAAATCTAAAAAAACTACTTTTTGATTTTAATATGAGAATAAAAGGATGTAGATTGATTAGGCATCTGCTAATATCCTCTAGAGTGATCATTCAGAAGTTTGTTGAGCTTAAAGTATTAATTAAATAAATTGATATTTGTAATTTAAAGCTATGTGAGGCATAGAGGAGAGAGAAGATGACTTTTCACATCACTTAGCAGATCCTATAATATCAGCAAGTACATATTTGATGACATAATGGTATAGTACTGAGAAGATAGGTACTCTCCTATAACCTTTTTAAGATATTTCTATATCAATTTAAATAAATTAATAAAGTGTGATATCATTTATCTACCCAAGTATCATGATTCTTAAATAAAAAATGAAAATTTAAGATAGTGATTAGTTATAAATTAAAAAATTCAAAGAAGGACTATACTCCAATTATAATAATAAAATTGATAAATTTTACAGTAATTAAATGGATTTATTAATACATTTTTAGATCCTAAATAAAGGATTTAGTGGTCTATAATAATCAGTAATATGAATAAATTAAAGCTAAAATAAATAAAGAAATTCATGAAATAAATAATATTGAAGTATAATTTGAACCTTCTAAGCAAATAAAATTTAAAAAAACTAATACTCCATTAGATAAAATGATGAATGAACTTAGTATTAATAATTTGCCTAAACAGTTTATTTTGATTTAGAAGATGAAATTATTTCTTACACAGTTATTGAAAATGAAGATTTAATAGAAGATGATGAGATCAATACTTTTCATAGTTTTGGATAAAAAATTTAGTGAGATTCCCTATTTAACTAAATTGGTATTTAAATACTTTAGTCTATGCCCCTCTTCTTCTGAAAGTGAGAGAATATTTTTTAAAACTAATGACTTAATCTGTAAAAAAAGAAATCTATTAAAGCTAGAAACATTAAAAATAATTATGTTCTTAAAATAGAATTAAAAATATTTTGATTTTGAGTAAATAAAAGAAGTAATTCTAAGAAAAAAATTAAATTTAGTAAAATGATATTTGATATTAAATAAGCAATAAATTTAATTATTTTATATATGATATTCATTTGCATATTTAATCATGTATAATTACTATTCTAATAATATTATTTCAGAAAATTTATTAGTAAAAATCTGAGTTGTAATTTTTGAATATCTTTGTATCAAACAAAGATAATATATTATATATTTTTTTATCTAATAGTACTCTTCTAAATCTCTAAAATGACTAATGATATCAGTAGGGTGATAAATATATCCATCACTAGTATAAAGTTTCTTCTATTTAATGATATGCTTATTAGTAAAGAAATATTTATTATCACGAATTTATTTTAAATTTGGCGATTACTACATTTTAAAAAAATCTTGCTCAAAAATGTAACTTAAAAATTATAAACTTTTCAATTATTTTAAAAATTAAATTTATAATTGTATAATATTTAATTTGATTCTCAATTATTTTCTATCGCACATCTATTAAAATAAATTTAAGATAAAATAGGAATATCTTCTTCATTAGAGTTTTGAAAGAAAATAATGAAAAAAATTTGATTTACATAACTAAGCAGAAATAAAATTGAAGAGACAAATGAAATAAATATAATCAAGAAATAGGTAGTCTACAAAGAAACGATTTGACAAATCTTTTAGTAACAGGTAGATAGGAAAATATATTATATTGAAAGTATGAGTCTTCTAAGAAATGTAATAGAATAAGTCTAATTTTAGTATAAAATTATGATAATTTTATTTATTTATAATTCATTTTATCTTTTAGTATTTATTATCAAATTTATTTTGAGTAGCATAATTTTCAATGTCTCACTCCTTTTATTGTGAAGGTATTTTATCTCCTACGTTTTTATCTTCTTAATATTAGCTATTAAAATTGGCATCTAATCCCTTCATCATATTAGATGTAGTTTAAATTTAAGTCATTTCGTTTCTTGAACTGAAACCATCAGTACCTATTTACATAGATTAGTAATTAGCTTATAAGTTGCTTACAAAGGTTGCATTTTGATTAATATAGCTAGCGTTAGGAGCAGTAGATAAAGTAGAGATAGGAAGAATATTAGGAATAGTACCACTATTATTTATAAAAGGGTGAGCAAGGATTTCATCTAGAGTAGGTCTCTTTGCAGGGTCATATTATAAAATTAATTAAATAAGAGATTTTGCAGAATCTGAAATGGGAATATGGTCAGGGAATGAGTATTAATTAGATTTAATTCTACTATAGGAAGTTTTGACATCATTAGTTTCAAAGGGATGCTATTTAAAAAATAAAATAGAATATTATTGAAATGTTGAAAGTTAATTTTCTCATATCTTATATTCTGTAAATTTATTAATCTATTTTTGATTTCTTATCAGCTTTATTTGGGTTTTTAGTATTGAATAAAGAACTTAAAACTTACTTCTCTTCATATTAAAAGTCTAATCATTTAATTAATTTATGATATTTCTTCTGTTCAGGAAATTATTTATTTTTCAAGAAGAAGAATGATAATATGATTATTGCTAAGAATGATGAATTTATTTGAGAATTATGAATGAAATATAAAATAATCTTAATTTTAAATTTCGGGATTTTTCTTTTTCTTTTTCTTATTTCTATTATCTTTTAATCATGGCTGTAAAAAATTAAATATCCTGCTTGTAGGATAGAAAAAAATCTATTTTTGGTCAGATAGAAATTCAATAACTTTTTCTTTTTGATAAGATTTTATCAAAAGTATTGATCTTTCTTATACCCCTTAGTCTAATAAAACTTTATGAAAGATACATTTTTCTATATAAGTTGAATAGTAATTTATCAGATTGATAGATAAGTGGTGTACTAAATAATTTATTTATATATTTGAAGAGAAAGCCTAAAATGAAAATAGAATGAGTGCTGTGGTATTGATTATTAGAATGAATGAATGTGTATGCTCGTTTTTTTTGCCATAATTTCGATTTTTATATTCATCCTAGAGGTTTTAAGAAAAAATTAAACTAGAAAATAGTATCTAAGTAATAGACATTATTTAAATCGTTCAGCAGTATTTTATTATTAAAAATTTTATCTGCTTCTCTTTAGCTTATCAATCACAGCATTTTATTATCTTAGGTGTTCTAATTTATTCTTTTATTTAAATTTATATCCATCATTCTTAATAATAAGTAAGACATTTTTATTTTTAAAATTATTTGATTTACAATAATTAGTAAAAATGACTGGATATAAATAATAATAAATAAGATTTAAAGATACAGAAATTCTAAATATTCTCTTATTACATTCAATTATATTCTAAAATAAGAATTAAACATTTTTGATTTATAATTCATAAGATTGATATTTCTTTCTAATTTTGTAAAGTGCCAGTGAATTGAAACAATGATAAATAATATGTTTCAATAATAGAATTAGATGAAAGATTAAATTATTTGAATGCATTACTTTTCCAATAATAAGAGTGTAGATAACAACACCTAAGTACCAAATATCAACTTCATAAGAGTGACCTACTTGGCTATCCAAGATTTCAGGAGCTATATATTTAGAGGTACCGCATATAGTATGTTTTTTTTCTCCATCGAATTTAAGCTTAGAAGCAAAACCAAAATCACCAAGTTTAATTTCCATCTTATCACCAATAAATAGATTACTCAATTTAAGATTTCTGTGAATAATACGGTTTTTGTGAAGATATTTAAGTGCTTAAATGATTTAAACAATAAAGCAAATAGTTTCTAACTCTGTTAAACGCTAGCGGCTCTTTATAAGCTCATTTAGAGTTTAATGAGGGCATAACTCCAATAAAATATAAATGTTATCATGGTCTTCAAATACATGCTCGATTTTCATGATATTATTATGATGTAAACTCTACTGAATCTTAATTTCAGAAATCATTTTTTAATACACACTATTCTTGACCATAATAGAGCTTTTTGGTATGATCTTTGCTGCCATCACCTTATTATTTTCTAAACTTGTGACCTAATAACACTATGAGAAGCTACCCTTACCAAGAAGATTTCCTCTTTTATATCTCTTGATAATCACTTATCCATTAACTATCTAAGGGTTTTCTTTAATAATATATGGTTCATTATCATTAACAACCTGATTTAGCTACATTTACTTTTGTTATTACTATTCTTCTTAATTCATATTATTTTCCTTTCTTTTCCACTTATTTATTTTTGATTATCTTCTAATTATTTTTTTTACTTTCTAATTATTAAATTTCTTTTGCTTTTATCTCATATCAGAATTTGGAAACTACATTAAATCTTTCAGACCTCTAAAGAATAGTAGAAGTAACATATTAGGAAGAGACAAAATTTATAAAAATATTCAAAGTTGATAAGTTAAGGGAAAATTACACATATGAAAGTTTGCAAGTTTAAAAAGTTATCAGTAATATTTTGTTAATTCCTTTAGATGACCAAAAAAATTACCATTAAATAGTAGGGTTATTAGATATTTATTGATTTCTGATTTAAATATCAGTTAATTTTAGTTTTTGCAAAAGATATATTGTGAAATTCATCATTCTAAAAAAAAAATAGCTATAAGATCTGATTAAATCCCCTTTAAAGAAGAAGAGTAAATAAATAAAAGTATTCACTAATTGTTAATCTATCATGATTTATTTTTAGATTTTAAAATAAAGGACTAATGAAATTTTAATTGATAATTTTTGAATTTAATTGATTGATTATTGCCAAATTCTAAGTGATATCAATCAGATGAAGATTAGATTTTAAGACTTAATGGATTAAGATCGATCTGGATTTGGTAGGTATTTAAATTTAGGAAATTCTTGATTCATTAATTCTGATATTATTCTTTTATATTTTATCATTATTAGATGATATATGTTTTCTTAAAATAATCAAGTTTTATGAATACTTAGTTTGTAACCTCCTTTAAATCTGTTAAATTATAATCGCAAATTGATTATCTCAACAGTGAATTGGGTCAACTCCGCTTTAAACAACACTTGCAAATTAAAGGTTTAAACAACACTCTCCTTTAAAAAATTTAAACGACACATACTTTGGTTATTATTAAGTAAATAAATAAGGGGAGTAAATAAATAAGAAATTAATATAAATCACTACCATAGCTTAGAAAATATTTATAGGTTTCCATAATTATAAGAACCACTATTCATATTGTAATATTTAGATTATTCTTCATTCATTATAAAAATTATAAAAATCCTAATAAAAAATATTTTTTTCAATACCCTTAATAAACAATAATTTTATAACAGTTTTAAAAATCCTAATTAAAAAGTAAATAGCTATACCTTCTAGATACTAATAATTTAAGAATAGTACTAATTAACAATATCCTACCTTATTTTGTAATACTTTAGATCTAAATATAATATTTTTTTTAAATTATTAAACTAAATTTTTTATTTTTAAAGTACATTTATTTAACTGATTAATACTTAAATAAATTAACAGACATTAATAAATGAATATTTCATTTAAAATAAATTAATTAAATTTATTTCATCTATAAAAATTTGTAGATTATCTTGATCAATAAAAATCAAGACCTCTTCAACAACTAATCGTTTTTTCTGTTAAATTATTAAGTTTAGACAAGCCTTCTCCTAATTTACTAGCCCCTTCTTGACTGATTTGATTTCCACTTTACAATTTATATAAAAAAGTTAGTTTAATGATGA